>JAVJHY011524693.1:0-12187 GCA_035593235.1 Phascolosoma agassizii | reverse complement strand
TAAAATTGTCTCAGAAATTTCCTTTTGCGTTGCTCTATGTCTTTTGGAATCGTTTTGCCAAGATACTTTCGCCGCTCCTTGTTTTGGATGTGGTGTTTTAGATAGTAAAATCCTCTCTCTTTTACTATGCTGACCATAGGTACATTACATATCATAAATAATAAAAAAGTTTAGATTAAAGGAAAATATGATATGTATACACTGTTGATAGTCAACATGATCATTTAAGATAAAATTTAGAAGGGCTTAGAACGGTTGTGTTCATAATTTGGAGGGGATTTGAACTTTTTGTGCTAAAAATCAAGATTTCACAAATAATTTGGAAGTGCACTGAACAGTTGCGTTCAAATCCATTATCTGGTTCGAATTCCTGCATAATAATTTCTGCGTGGACCCAAAAAATGAACGCTATTGGAGCGAACCCGGTCGGATTTGAATAAATGCGCCCAAAATTATCTTCATGTTAGTAGGTGAATCACATCCGGCCCAACACCAATAATGATACTAAAATATTGTCCACATTAGAAAGTGCATGAACGGTTGCGTTCAAATCCAGGCAACTACATTGCACTCTACCGTTAAGTACACTAACTCCTCGGTTGGAATTAGCAAGAAATTCTAAACTCGAATATACTTTATCCGTGATAATTAGGATTGTCAGAAAACCTTAATGCGTATCTAAGTAAATTAGAACTGATTGGATTGTTTTAGATGGGATGGAAAAGGCAAGTTCAGAAATGAATTTGGTTTAATGGAAAAATGTGAGTCATGCCAAGGAAAGGATATAACTTTTCAAAAGACAGATGAATGATATGATCTAGAAAAAATACAAAATGAACATGTCAAATCAAACAACGATTTTCACATTCTCAAGGAAAAGGAGGAATGAAGAATTGAGCTGTTCATGTAATGATCTATGCAGTATGGGGGATTTACCTCTCTCTTTTCTTATCACTTCGTCTCCCTGTAAAAATGGTTGACCGGGATTGGGACACGTGTCTGAGTGACAGTGATTCCTTCCAATATTAGTCCATCTGGTTACTGTTGCTTTAGATATGGTGCAATGTTTGAAGGCCATGTCATTTACAACTCGGTCATCTGGGTACTCAAGTATTATTCTCGTTTACTACGTGGAGATCCAGAGAAATATGCATGATGATTGTTATCTTTTCCAGAGATGTCAGTTCATCTTGGTATAGTCTGATGCTGTCTTATCTTGTAATAGCAGTACTTTAGATCTTGCAGCATCTTTGCGTTTTGCTCTTCTAATTGTTTAATTCGTAATTCGTGATTCTTGCAAGTCATTATTATTATTATTATCTAAATAATGATCTTGATTTCTTTGGTTACGGTGCAAGCTGTTTTTCCTTTTTGGACTTTGTTTCAGTTACGGATTGGTCTTTCTTTTTTAGTTCCGTTGGTATCTCTTTTCCTAGGAGATGGGCTTCAATCTGTTTTTGTCTAATATCCGTCTTGCATGTATCTTTGTACTGGAGAGTATTGGGATAAATTGGATAAAACATAAAAACACCACAAAATAACTTTGACAGTGAAAACCTGTTTTGTAATTTCTCCAATTGGGAGTGAAGATAGTATAAAACGTAAAAAAGCAGATGCACTTTTGGAGTATGTTATAAAATCAGCATTAGAACCGTTGGGTTATGAAGTTATGAGGGCAGATGAAATTGCCGCCCCAAATAGCATGAATAAAGGTATTGTGGAAAACTTAGAAGATGCTGATCTGGTAGTGGCAGACATTCATGACCGTAACCCAAATGTGTTTTATGAGTTAGGGATACGCAATGTCTTAAACAAGCCATATATTTTAATCCGAAAACAAGGCGAGCGCCCACCGTTTGATGTTGAGGGTAAGAGAGCAATCAATCATCCCTTTCCTGAAATAGATTCTGAAGGCGATATTGAAGAAATACCTCAAAAATATAAAAAAGAAATAGAAAAAACAAAAAAATACTTACAACATTTGTAACCAAAACAAATGATGACCCGGTAGGTGCATCAGAGAGTATTGCTTCGCAATACCTAAAGCTTCCAAAAAAAATAGAGAGCCTAGTTAAACAAAAGAAATATTTTCATTATTCTGTAATCCTGTCTGCCGTAATTGTAGTCGGCATTTTGGCATTTCTTACATTTAACATGATGGAAAATGATGACAAATTGAAAAAAATATCTCTTGACGATTGGAAACAGGATTTGAATATACAATCAAAGCAAGTAGAGTCAGATATCTATAACCATATAGACATGGTTATTTTTACCACCCTTGAATTTGAGACCCATCTCAAATATCTGTATGAACAGGGGCCAGCTATTCTTGACTCCACTCACCAAATGACTACTGCAAAATTTATTGAAAGGTTAAGGGAACATGGAAATTTTGCAGGTCCATTTGAAAAAGAGTTTCAAACCACACCCATCTCTGCGTATCTATACCTGCATGAACATGGAGATCCATGCACCTTTGTTGCGTATGCATATCTGGATAAAATGAATAGAGATGGATATGCAGATGATGTGAAAATAGAGGGAATCGGCAGAGGGTTACAATCATGTGATCTTATGGACAAGTATGAGTTGATAGTTGCTGACATTCATGCTTCTACAGGTACTATTGATTATTCTTTTCCAATTTCAAGAAATATAGATCTGTTACCCAATGACGATAAAGTGGATATGGTCATATCTACATCAATAGATCTGGTTAAATTTTCTGAACAAATAAGAAACAGCATCCATTTAGATGATGTACGATTTGTACTGGAGAACAAATATTCACAAGTGGTCTTTGACTGTATGAAAGACGCATGTCCTTTAAACTATAAAGATAACATAGCTAGAGAGGAAGACCAGAAAGGGATATTTACCAAGCATTCACAGCCTTTGACATATAATTTGGGCGATTTTCCAGGCTATGAAGAGTATGACAGTATAAAATTAGATAACAACAAGCTTACCAATCCTCCCAGAAATTCAATATTATTAGAAGGTTGGACACTTCATGTATTGCTGCCAAAAGATGATTCTGCCCACATCACTCCCTAGATGATGATGTTCTGATGCAAGAAAACGTATAATCTACATCTAAATTTCATCTATACGTGAGGTATTTTTGTGTAAAGGTACCTAGCTAATTGGTACTACTTGTGGCTATAATGAATTATTTTCAAAAAGAAAATATAATACATAATTATTTCACATAGTTGTATTACATGATATGATGTAACACATAGTTTGTTTTTTTATCTAATTTTATATTGGAAAACTACTCCGCAATTCATCCTATCTTGTTAAATGATTCATTGTTTTTTCAATAGTAATGACAAATACAAAAACAATCAATACCGTTCTAATCGCTGCTGCTGCAATCGCTGTTGTATCACTTCTAGGAATGAATCCAGCATATGCAATGGTTTCCAGCAATCTTTCAGAATTTTCTGAGGATGAAGCAAAGCATATTACAAGTCTGGCCAAAAAAGTTGAATCTTTGACGGAAGAAATTACTACCTTAGAAGAAGAAGATAACAAAAATAATGAAAAACATATTGCTCAATTACAAGCTAAATTGGATAAAATTCTGGATGAATTAAATCCCCTCGGATTTTACTCTCATGAGCAATATCATCATGAAAAAGTAAAAATCGACATAAAAGGAACTTGGGATTCAGAGTCTTCAGAAGAAGATCCTGAATCGTTAGAAAGCCATTGTAATTGTAATGTAATTACATGGAGAGCAGGTTTCCAATACAAATTGGCTGGAATCACCGCTGATACAAAAGGACCTTGGCAATCTTCAACGCAACTAAATGATCCACACACTTCAAAAGCTAGTGTAGGATTTTTTGCTCCAGATTGGGTAAAACCATATGCTGAGGCCTATGAAGTACCTGTCGTAGGAGGAGAACTTGAATATACATTGAAGTCACATAGACAAGCAGGTCAAACAATAGATGATTTTGGAAATAATATCAAATCAGTACAATCTCTTGTTTGGTGGAATCCTACTCAATGGACTGAATCAAAATACTACAATGTCTTTCAATATGACTATGTAGAAATGATTGGCAATATAGAGTCCTTCCCTTAGAAATCTTTTATACTCCCTTTTTCTTTTTTTTAGTTATGGATAATTTTCCCATTGTTGATTATGATGATCGTTATTTTGCACACTGTAAACATAATAGAGCAGAACTGTATGAGGAGCAAAAACATATTTTATCAATTATATCTGATGGTTCTTTGGATATTTTAAAAGATCTTGATTCAAAAATTGACGAAAAAGAAATTGACCTCATGCTCCGGGATGCTTATCAGAAAGGATTGATCAAAAGAGAAAGAGTAGGAATTAAAGTCATTACTAAATATCATAAAATAGCAATCTATAGATATTTTTCATAATAATATCTAGAGCGTTAAACATTCCACTGAAAGATTATTAATAAAAAATGGAATTAGAAAAATTTCTAAACAACATAAGTCAAAAAGGAATCATTGAATGGACTATCACATCATAACAAAAGTTAGAAAATATGAGAAGAAAAATGGAATCAAAATGTAAATTCAAGTAAAATAATTGAATTTTGGAACTTTTTTAGAGACAAATCGCCATTTTAGTTTGATTGGATTCAACAAATGCGCCCAAAATTATGCCCCCAGTAGAGTTAGAAGTTAGAGTATTGAACTGAATCTGTAATACTCTTTGTAGACATTGAATTTTATTTTATTTTTGATTGAAAAATAGTTCTATCCAGGTCAAACTACTGCTATTAACTCTGATTGATGATCATTATTGTTTGGCATGCTCTGACACTACACTACTGATTCTCCATAACCAGCACCCGGTGCCCAACCGCAATTAGGGCAATGTCCATGAAATCGAGTAGAACATTCTTCACATGTCCTCCATCCTACATGATAGTCTATTGCCATGATAGATGTGGCAATAAGTGCAAGTAAAAAGAAAATACCTCCTGCCAAAAATATCTCCTCTGGAGCATCAAAGATTGCTGCAAGATACAAACAAAGAATGGCAACACCCAACGTAGCAGGTACCAACAACTTCGCTTTTAATTTCAATCTCTTTTCCCATTGAGAGATGTCCATCGGACCCGACATACACATGCTTGAATATTTATTACTCAGATAATAAATTTTGAAAACATGGCATATTTTGAAAGTTTACTTGATACGGGTTAAACTACGGTAACACAGGAATCCTGATCTCAGATGACATGATCATCTTTGCATGATTCTCACAGTATTGCATGATACTAAGGCATAGAACTTTACGAGACTTGTCATTCCAAAAGTAAAAATAATTATAATAATTGAAAAAAAGATTTTCACGAAGCAAAATTTTGTTAAAATTTACGAAATCCACAGTAACGATGTTAATTTAGTAAATAACTATGTAAAATATTCCATATCTTCAATTTTTCTTTGATTTTTGTACCATGAAGACGGAAATATTATAGATTATATCACAAAGGCATTAGTTTTACCATTTTTAGGAATTTTATTTATTGGTCTGAAAAGAAAATTTGAGAGAAAATACAGACATCAAAGTTCTTTCTAAATATTCCCATAACCAAATAATTCCATTATTTTATACGTAGGATTGGTAAGGGTATCAAACTAATCTAACAAAACTCGCCCCCGGCATACAACACTTAGTTCTAAATCCATTCAAAGCACATCCCTCCTACCGGCTTGAAACTAATTGACTTAATCCTGTCATTGGCTTTGAACTTTTTGTGCCAAAAATCAAGATTTTACAAATAATTTGTTAGGGCACTGAACGGTCGCGTTCAAATCCCGGTAACTGCACCACTAGTCTAAATTCTTTGGAACCAGCGCATTTTGAATTATATCAAGCGCATCTTGAGCTTTTTCCGGACGAGGCAATTGAATCATAAACACGTTATCTTTCCCATAATTAGATTTTGGCGAAGAGAGTGCAAGCATGGATGTTTTTGCAAGAGACTCAAAAAAGTCAAGATTTGTTTTTGCGTTAACCAAAAAAAGTTCAGACAGGTTTCCTCTTGAAAATGTCAATTTTACTTCAACAAAAGCATTTCCCAGTCCATCCTGCAGTATGTTCAGATCAGTGTTAATAGAAAAAGACTGTCCGGCCACCTTTGACAGCATTTCGTCATATTTTTTTCCATCTATCTCTATGCACGGAGTCTCTTTCCCGTCAAAATCAAAGGTGGTAATACCATCATGCACCCTGTCCAACAATTGCTTTAGCTCATCAGACATTTTCTTTTTCTTCTAATTTTGGAATTATTTTGTCTCCAGCCTTTACTAAAAATGGAGAGAGAAATGCAGTGACAATTGAGATTATTCCGATAAGAGGAAACATGAAAGCACTGACCGCCCCAATATCCACACCTACCTTTACTATTACAATGGAAAATTCCCCCCTAGGAGCTGCCAATGTAAATGCCGAACGTAATGCCTTACCACGTTTCTGTCTGAAAATCAGATTTCCAAGCATGTTTCCCCCAAACTTCATTCCCGTAGCTACTGCAATCAGGGCAATTGCCACAAATATGTAATCCCCAAGCTGTGAAACGTCCATCAAGGCGCCCACAGAGATAAAGAAGATCGCCACAAACATGTCTTTGATTGGACTTGAAAGCAATTTTGCGACCTCAGCAGATTTGGATTCAGCTACAAGCACTCCGGCAAGAAATGCACCTATTGCAACAGACAGTCCCACAATATTGGCAAATAGCGCATATCCAAAACAGAGTCCAAGAACACTGAGCAGCAGGATTTCACGATGTTCTGCTGCTGCAATCCTATCAATCAAAGGTGGAATTACGCGGGTTCCGACGGTAAACGTTCCAACTATCAGGCCGGTTGCAACCAAAACTATTACGACAACAGATTCTATTGATACGGTTCCGACAAGGGCAATAGACTGCAATGAGGAAATCAGTATAACGGCAATTACGTCCTCTACAATCAGTATGCCCAGAATCATTATAGATGATTCTTTTTTTATCCTTCCCATCTCCTCCAAAAGTTTGACAATTATCGCAGTACTGGATACAGATAATGCAGCTGAGATGAACAACGCATCCATGAATTCCAAACCCAATGCACTAGCAGTGTAGAATAACACACCCAATGTGGAAAACAGTCCCAGACTTCCAACTCCAACTGCTACACGTCCAATGCTTTTGATTTTTGCATATGGAAACTCTATCCCAATTACAAAAAGAAGCAGTATGACACCGATTTCTGCAAAAAGATTCAACGCAGATATGTCAGACAGTATCCCCACACCGTCCAAAACATCAGTAGACGCGCCACCCGTAGGCAAAATCCAAGCCCACAATGGCGAGAGAGGCCCTATTAGCATGCCGGCAAAAAGATAGCCAATGATCAGGGGTTGCTTAATTTTAAAAAAGGCAAGCGTGATCACGGCGCCAATTATCATGATAAATGCCAAATCTGTCACAAAGCTTGTGTGAGGTAGCTCAGGAGTAACTTGTTCTATTAAACTAGTTACGGTGCTGTTAAGAGAATTTTGAATTCCACTAGAATCCAACTGAAGAAACGTGTTCTGCATGGTATCGGTAAACAAATTTGTTTAAAAATCATTGCGGATAAAAAGTTTGTAAATAAAAATTTGCCAGGATTAAACATAGATTGCAGGCTCACAGAAAGCATTTGTTCAACCTCTTTATTCCCAACCGTCATAAATCAGTTGCAGAGTGATGATTAGGTCATCTGAATGAAATGAAGAGATATGACCTGGGGTATCTGACTGCATTATCGGTTACATTATAATCACCCGATTATTAATAGTACGGTACCATACCGTACTATATGATTCAATGCGAATATTGTCCAAGAGGATTTGTAGATACAGCAAACGGGCTGGTTGCAAAAACATTTCATGAATTACTTCATGAGCCAGAAGTTGTAAACAAGTAACATTATTTTTTTGCCTACTTGTTTATGACTAAATAACTTATTTTATGAATTTTAGAGAATTTTTAAAAAATTGAGAAAAGTTTACAAATTTGTTGTAACTGTAGAATGTAAGAAAATGCAATGGCATCTCAAATGATTCCTAGGAACGCATTAATCTCAGAGAAGTTTATAATCCAGCAAACAATAAACTGAATTTGGCACGCACACTAAATGACACCATTGCATTATAATGTCATTATTTTATTTTACAATTTAACCAGCACTAATCATTTGTTCATGTCAATCATCAGCATTACCTAAATGCAATTTTGTAGCATACAAAACAAGTGTCGGAACTGTCACCAAACAACTGAATAGTTTTTGGTCTTAAGTTTTGATACAAAATTTCAATGTGAAATTATAGATCATACTGACGGTAAAAAGCAGATAGTAATCAGAACCACTTTGTTGCCTGTCACCAACAAATCACCGTAACATTGTTTTCATCTACGATGTTTGGAATTACTTGATTGCTATCAAGATAACTAAACAATAATAGAATAAAAAGTCAATTCCGAAGATAATTAACATTTGTTTATTTTTTGATTCATTCTCAAACAAGATTAAATCAGAGCAAAAATTATATCAGAATTTGGAGACATGTTTAACGGTCACAAGGTCTTATTATGTGCAAGAGCAAAGCGCACATCCACCCCCAGAATCCAAAGCACTCTAAAGGAAACCAATCTAGATTTTACATTGGCGGAATTCTTCTTTTTTGATTCATTGTAGGACAAAGTTATCTATTACAAGCTCATTGTAATTATATGAGTAAAATGGCAGATAAACCAAATAACTTGTTTGCAGAATGCAAGGAAAGAACTGAAGAATTCTTCAATGAAATTGAAAAATCCACCCCCATATACCACCAAACAGCTACAGACATACAGCAAAATTTCCTAGAGTCATGGAAAAACATGATTTTTTCATCCATTACGTTGCAACAGGAATTTGCTGTAAAAGCAGGCCTAGACATCAACACAAACAAAGAGACGCAGGAGGCCATCCGCAACATCACAAGACAAGCAATAGATGCATATCAAAACCAGAACAAGTTTGCAATCGATTCCAACTATACTGCAAACAACATGTTCGAGGCATTCAATGAAAATACCAAGACATTTGCATCTTTGAGCAAGAATATCTTAGAACTGATGTCATCTGCAATGAAGAAAACATAGGACACGCATTCTTTCAATGAAGAATTTCACAATCCTAATGAGGACATTGCTAGACGTGAATATAGAAATGAAGTACAACTACTAGACAGATTATTAAAATCATCATCAGGAAAATTAAGAATGTTGCAAAGTAGATTGAACCAAAAAGTATAATCATAATCATAGATAGGATTATGAATTAATCAAAGTTCCATTTTATGATCTAATTTTAATATGTGATGGGGTGAATGATTTTCAAATTATGGATAAAGGTGAACATGTACGTCTAACTGAACAGTAGATTTTGACTATGCTTTATGAGTCTCCAAAATCTTTTGATGATTTGGTTAAAAATGGATGTAAAGTCATGGTTTATGGTCATGATTCTTTTGAAAAATTTCAAGAAAGATTTGATTCTCTTGTCGAGGATGAAAAAGTCATGAAAACAGTAACTGGTTCATACTCGTTACATACAAAATCAATTTATGAAGTAAAAAAGAACACCATTCTTACATCACTGTATCTTTCAGAGAATACAAAATATCATGATGCATTTGTACAAGCAAATCGAGAAAAATGTGATATTGAATTTCTCGAACATTTATTGCGCTCCAATAATGAACACGAAGTTACAGACGCTGTAAAACATTATTCTCAACAATATTATCTAGGAGTTGCAAAAATTCTAGAACAAATAGGTATTTTTCGTGAATCTAATCCTAATTTTCAACCAACATTCCAAAGATAATTTTGTCTTTGACTATTCAAAATAATTTTCATAATCCTACCTAATACAATCATGAGAAAAGGTTGATCAAAAATTTAACATGCCGATAAGTAACAAACATCTCATTTTTTGCACATACTATACTAGGACTGCGCAAGAATACAGGCGTGAAAGACATCATACTTGGGCGTAATTGGGGAAAAACTTGGTCTTGATGAGAATCTCATTTTAAAGAAAGCAGTCAGGAGATATACGGTCAATGGTACAACCAATAAACTAGGATGTTAAACAAGTAACTCTTTACATTTTTTATTTTAGACCCAACTTTTTTTATCTCAAATTTTGTAATGTAGTTTACATGGCTACCAAAACTGCAAAGGAAAAAACAGCAGAGCCTGTAAAAAAAGTTGCAAAAAGAGAACATACACCAGCAGCAGTACTCAAGAAGGTAGCACTGGTTTCAGATTCAAACAAGGCATTGCAAAAGGAAATCAAAGTCATGTCAAAGATTTTTGGTGAAAACCAAAAGGTTCTGGTTTCAATGAAAGGGATGATCGACACATTGGCATTAACACTGGAACACATACAGAAACAGTCAAAACAAATCAACACAATCGAAGATGATACTCAGAAACTATACGCAGGACTAAATCAAGTCAGGACGCAAACAGATCTAGTCAGTAAAATAAACAGTCAAACAGAAAAACTAGAAAAAGAAATCAAACAAATTACAGAGTTGCAGAAAGCATCAAAACCTCAAGAAACATCCCAGCAGATAGAAGACAATGTAAATTCAATCAGAAATAATTCTCAAATGATCATCAAGATTGCCCAGAGAATAGATGAGGTAAGAGATGATCTCAGGAAAGTTTCTGGAAAAACAGACTCATTTTTAGAGATTGGTACGGAAATAGACAATCTAAAAAACAACGTTAAAGAAATTTCAGGTCAGACTGCAAAACTAGGTACAGGAACTCAAATTGTCGAAAGCCTCAAGCAGGAATTTGAGAAAATTACAGAAGAGGTAGCACATACCTCAAATCTCAATGCAGAACTAGATGCAATCAAAGTAACAATTGACGCAATATCGTCAAAAGCTTCAGGAATTGATTCGTTGGAAGGGGTAATTGGCGGCCTCAAACAGCAGTTCGATGCCACAGCATCTAAAGCAAATTCTGCAGACAATATTAGCAAGGAATCCATCAAGGAATTGGGAAATAAAATAGACAAGATAGAGACTGAAATTGGAACATTGGTGCAAAAAACAGAATCTACGGCAATGGTCGGAGAAGGACTCAAGTCAATTCAGGGCGAAGTGTCCAATTTCAAGCAAGATGTTTCTGACAAAACAAACAACATTGAACAAAAGATTTCCAAAGTTTCTGACACCCTGAAAAAACAAGATGCGACAACTGACGAATTTCACAAAAAGTCAGAAAAACTCTTTGAAGAAATGCAGGAAGTTAGAAGTTTTGCAAGCAAGGCATCAGATCATTCATCAAAAGAGATGATGGCATTGTTAAAACTTTCAGAATATCAATCCAGCATCAGAATGAATTCAGAGTCAAAATACGGAGTGGTAAAGGATATAGAAAAAATGGCATCACATACTACAGACATTGTAAATTTGTTTGACAGAATTTCAAAAGAGACTGAAGAAAAAATCCCACTGCCGCAGGAAGTAAGAGAGTGGGCCATCAGCAAAATTTTAGATTGTGCAGACAAGTGGGAAGTCAGATTTGGTGATGTTTACTCAATTCTATACAACACGATAGGCAAGGACATGTTAAAGGAATCAATTAGAATTCAGCAAGTAAGGGACATCTACGGGATAAGAGCAGTGGATGAAATCAGAAGAGATCTAAACATTTCTTAGACTATTCTTCGTCTACTTTGTTCATCTGATCTTTCTTTCTTTTTAATGCTGCAAAGATTCCAATTATTGCAGCAATCCAGACCGTACTAAGCATCATGTTTTCTGGACTCACATACATGTAGGGAGTTGCATCCATGATGTTGGTTCTCAATAACAATGCCCTGCCATTGATGTCCAACATGCCTGTGTGATATGCAGAATTGTCCTGTGGAATGGAAGAAATTTCATCAACGCTTGCAAACATGGTGTCTATGTTGTTTTGTATTCTAAGGAAATTTGTAGATTCTGTACCAAATATCCAGACGGGGTTTCTTGAGACAACTTCACCGTCAGCGTTGGTTGTCTCAGGCAGGTTCACCATTACAACATCCAAATCCGTCTGAATTGCTACGAGATGACTACGAATGACGTCAGGATCCG
>JAVJHY011524584.1:0-12189 GCA_035593235.1 Phascolosoma agassizii | reverse complement strand
TAAACAATTTTCTCGCCATTTTTAACTCAAATGACAAAGCACACTGCTAAAAAATAGTCATTTCCACACAGGAACTAACTACCTCTCCTAACCGTTTTGTAGACGTGCCAGCGCTAGCCTGGATTTCTCACCAACTTCGTTACGAGGAAGGCGAGAGCACAGTTTTTAACGCTCAAATAGTCATCCATTGACAAGTAAAAATAACGTGGAGCATCAAAGCATTCTAATTCACTATTTATGAATGTTCTAGCAACTACAGTGTTCGGCAATAGCTTTGTCGCCTTTGCGACAATAGAATCAATACGCTGTTGAGTTAACACTCTATGCGAATGATAGGCGATAACATCAACTGGTAATATAGTGAAAATGAGAGCAACGGGTAAAACAACAGCTACAAAAAGCGCAACGTTGCCCAGCTCATTATTACGGCGCCTAAGAATTGGGCGTTTCACATCCATACTTCAACTGCTTTTGCTTCGCGTATATAACAACTAATAAACACGACTTATAGTGCTTCTCTACCGACTTTTGCGAGGCGAGTCAATTGCTATAATTATCGCAGAAAAACAGCTCGCGTTATCTTTGCTTCTAAGGGTCCAAAGACTGGTCCCAGATAACGACCGAAAACACTTTCTATTTCTCAAAATTTGACAATCCTTCAATCATGAATTTCTAGTTAGACTTGTCCTTTTATCTCTATTGTCGATCATTTCTAGAAAAAGTTGCTTCAATTTTGCACCTTGCTCACCTACGAACGGTGACCTCGAGAATGCACTTCAGTAGTTAACTAACTGTCAGTTGGAAACAGCAACACATCGATCGGACTCGTTCGAGATTGTGAAGTGTTATTTTCTCAAATAACTCAAAATCGGTTATAAGGCCAATTGACTATCCATGTGCTAAGCATCTAAAAATATACAATATTTCGCCAAATTAACGTCATATGGTAGAGGGTCCTTGTTTTTTTGAGTATGTAACGAGCTTATCTAGCCAAGATGTGTTAGTAATTACGGCTATTGGGAATTAGAACTCTTCTCTTAAAATAAAAAAAGTCCAAGGATATGGGCATACAATATAGAGGTAAGTCCACTTAAGAAAATGCAAAAACTTGCGCAAAAAAGAGACTGGGCCAAAAGAGCCAGGAAATTCAGAGAAGAACAGTCTTGCCATCTCTCTAAAGACTACGAACTACTATTTCACACGATACTGCCTAACACAGTAAGGACAGTAAACGTCTATAAAGTTGGCAAAGATGGACTCATAGAGGATCACTACCTCGATTTAGTTAAACAATATCGCGCAAGCTTTTCGCCTGACATTCGGCCAACTCCAAAAGCAGATTACTGGATTGTTGTACTTGATAACAAAACGAACTGTTGTCTCGGAACGATTGCCATATGTCTTGTTGATGATGATTCTGCGCCCTTTATCTTTCACAAGGTGCCGAAGGGAAAGGCACAGGAACTGCTTGAAGTCTTTAACTATGTAATGAAATTGGATAACAATTGTAGCCCAGATGCATCACTAAACGACATCGAAGCTGGATCATTCTCAATACAAAAAAACCGATTGGAATCCTTTTCAGAGTTACTCGATATAGCATCCTTACTGTTCTACGCAGTCGGCAAACAGGGCATAGAAATGGGTGGGAAAAACGCAATATTGGCCGTTACCAAATCCCTTAGAGGCTTGTATCGAAGACTGGATATTCCGTTTTATCAGTTTCCCTGTTCATCCATTGTATTTTCCGACAACGCACTGGAGAACAAGCAGGTTGAGAAAAGAATGTATGAAGACATGAAAATATCAGATCCCAATATCGTCAACCTCATCCTAGAACACTATCTTGAGGTTCATCAGCACTCTTCTCGCCATGCTGTTCAGAGCGGAATTCTAAATATACAGGAAACTATTTCCAGCTTAGAGAATCGTGATGTTATTAAGAATCTATTTGAATATTTTCCTGACACATCAGTGGCAATGGGCGCTAACTCTCAATAAAACATGACTAGCCGTTAATCGCCAAAATCTAAATAGTTAATGAACGACAATCTAACTACTCTGCTTGATAAGTTAAAAGAAAGCCTTGATAGCAGCAACGTTATTACCGATGAACTAACAAGGAACGAGTTCGCAACAACTACTTTTGACATATCAAACATTCCTTCCGCTATTGCAAAACCAGAGAACCTAGAACAACTCGCTATTATCATAAGAGAATCGTGTGCTGCAAAAGTGCCGGTATACCCTGTTAGCGCAGGGAAAAATTGGGGCCTTGGCTCCTCCTGCCCTACTCGCCCAGGGGTGGTACTAGTCAGCTTTGAGCTGATGAATAGAATATTAGACTATAGCGAACACCTCTCTTACATTACTGTTGAACCTGGGGTCACCTTTAGACAAGTTTCAGACTTTCTTAAATCAAAAAGCTCTAATCTATTCATGCCTGTTATCGGTGGGCCACCAGAAGCTAGCTTAATTGGTAATCTAGCAGAAAAAGGCGATGGGCTGGGTCCCTACGGAGAACGAACTACGCACTGCGCAGGGCTTAAAATTATCATCCCCGATGGGCAAATATTATCTTCTGGATATGGCTCAATTCGAGACTCCAAGCTAACCGCTATACACAAATGGGGGCTTGGGCCTAGCATCGATGGTTTGTTCATGCAGTCTAATCTAGGAATTATCGCAAGCGCAACGTTTTGGCTCCAGAAAAAGCCTTCCTCCTTTCAGGGGTTTGCCTTTACTTTACCAACGAAAAGCAACCTTGGGGATGTAATCGAGGAGCTTCGCAACTTGCAACAAAAAGATATACTTAAACCATTTAGCCTCGGCTTATGGAGCTCATGGAAATTTGCTGCGACACAAGCGCAATATAAAACATACGAAAAAATAAGCTCTTCCGAAGGTAAAGAACGAGTTCTAGAAGAGATATCTCCTCTACTTAAAAACGTATCCTGGATAGGGGTTGGCGGACTCTACGCCCCTTCACACAAAATAGGGAAAGAGTATAGAAGAATTATCAAAAGCAAGATAAAATGTTATTGCAAACATTTTATTATCATAGACTCCTTTCGCGCGAAAACAGTAAGGATTCTGTCACCATTGCTAAAAGCTATTATCAAAATCGATGCTCTATCTCTTATCGATAGGCTTTATTGCGACTCAGTATTTCTCGGCAATCCAACAAATGTTGGTAAAAATAGTCTTTACTGGAGAAAGGATATAAAACCAAACGACAGCTCCGATCCGAATAAAGACAAATGTGGGGTGCACTGGATGTGCCACGCTGTGCCATTCACCAATGAAGATATTACAAAGGCGGACAGAATTGCTAGAGACTGTATCGACAAATACGGCTATGAAGCAAATCTAGCATTTATTAATGCCTCAGAACGAGTAATGCATCTCTGTGTTGCGCTAATGTATGACCGAGAAGTTGATGGCGAAGATGACAATGCCATGAACTGCCACAATGAGCTCTTTAGCAAATTAAACGCTGAGGGTTACAGCGCCTATAGACTAGGACTACAGTCAATGAGGCTTAATGAATTAATCAAGTCCGAAGAGGCGCAGTTTTTAGCGAAATTAAAGTCTGTGATTGACCCAGACAACATTGTTGCACCTGGACGATACGAGCCGTAGTACTATTTGGGAGAATCCCACGCCCTCTTAGATAGGCTCAATATGCTTGCATCGATCATAATACCAGAGCGTTTCAGTGCATCGATGTTTATTTTAGGGGGCACTCTCTTAGTTTGCGGCATATAAATCATACCCCCCATGGACGTAATATCAGATAGAGTAGATATCGTTAATATTTGAGTCTTATTTAGCGCCATCAACAACAATTGATTTTCTTGTTCACTCGAGCCCAGTATAACAATATTGCACTCCTTTAAATCATAGCCCTTGTATTCAGGCCAAACCTTGACTCTAATTGCAGCATCGCGAATCTTTTTAGAGGGAAAATATTGAGAAGCATATTCAGTCAGCTTATTGCCCTTCTCTATACACAGAATCTTATTATTATTGACATCACCGGGAAAAACGCTTCTCATGAGTACGTAATAAATAGATTTTACTATTCTATACTCATGACCTTGGTTTTTAACTACCTTTTGCGCTAGGGAAGGAGTGCTCATGACCGTTATACAAACGATAAACAACATAATGCAGAACAAACATCGTCGCTTTAATACTGTCAAGACAGCCATATAATAGAAAACCAACTATTCTTAAGCTTAGAAAGTATACCGCATACGTAGATTCACACTCCGCTCCACCTCACTAAGCGGCTGTAAGAATGTGATTGCTCGAAACTCTTCATGAGACTCGTTAAAGAGGTTCCTTCCCACTACAGATATATCCAAATGCTCGTTCACGAAATACCTCACTTGAGCGTCACCTTCAAGATAGGAATCGATAGTAAATTCGGATAGTGAATCCACATATCTCACAATAAAATCAGTCTCGAGCGTGGGGACGGGTGTTGCATGAATCCTAAACGAACCGCTGTGTTTTGGAGCACTATTTCCTAGGGCCTCAATAACAGTATCACTGCTACCGGAGGCATCAACATCAATTAACATCAAGCTATAAGCTAAACCAAATGACAATGTGTCACTCATAGAGTAGTCAGTGGCCAGTTCAATTCCCCAGGAATCCGCAGCTTGCGTGTTAGCGAAGACTAGAGGCAAATTAGCAACAGGACCGCCAGGAGTGGGTATTATCATCGGCATTCCTGGCTCTCGAGCGATAAGATCATCGTATCTAAAATAATAACCTGTTAAGCTCATATATAGCTCTTCCACAGGCTCCACCCACAAACCCACTTCATAAGCCGACAGGGTTTCAGATTCAACATCCCGGCTACCAATTCCGGTAAGAAGTGTTGGCATACCAGTAGCAGGATCCGGAACGACAACAGCATCCAAATTAATATCCTCAAAAACTCGCGAGGTCGTGCCTTCGGTGTAAGAATAAGCCGCCCATGTAGATATACGATTACTTGGTGTATATACAATTCGCGCTGTGGGAAGAATATTATCATCAACTTGATTGTTGTGTTCAAACCTTGAACCCAATATTACGGTCAGAAGATCTTCAAGTAGCTCTACTTCGTAATGAAAAAAGCCTCGATAAAACTGCAAATCTCTATCCTCGGGATCAAAGGTAAAAAATTCCGACCCTTCTGTATTATCACTATAGAAACGAAGATTTGAACCTATCACTAAATCCTGGCCTTGCGCAGGACTGAAGCGATATCGCCCTTCAATATCATAATTCAGAGAAAGATATTCGAGTGAAAAATCACGTCGCTCCTCTACGTATGAGGTAAACTCTAAGCTAAACTCCGACTTATCACTAATTCTATGATCCCATGTCGATGAAAAGTTGACTCTATAGTGAGTTCGGTCATTTTCCTCCAAAATAGAAAAAGGTGGCGCAAGAGATGGGACAAAGGTCTCAAAATCTTCATTCTTATAAGTATAAGTGAGATTCAAGCGAATATCATCCTTGTCGGTTGGTCGCAAATCTCCTCTTGTCCCAAAAGAAAAAAGTTGCCAGTCATCGTAAGCGTCACCCACCGTTTTTGAATCATCATAACTCGTATATTTCACATACGTTTGCACAGCCGCCTTAGGGGAAAATATGTGTCCTCCCCTTGCATAAGCTGATGCGATCTCTTCAGTTCCCACGCCCAACTGAACTCTTTGATGAGGATAAGTAAACGCATCCTTAGTGATAATGTTTATCAGACCATTAACGGCACGAGTGCCCCAAACAGCTGCCCCAGGTCCACGAACCACCTCTATTCGTTTTATAATATCAAGCGGGATATCTGCTATTGACCAAAAGATCCCATTAAACACCAAGGACTCAGCGGGAGTTCCATCAATCAATAATAACAATTTATTAGCAAATACCTGATTAAAACCACGAGACGTAATCGCCCAGTCATGAGCATTAACTTGTGCAACCTGTAAACCTGGAACAAGCCTAAGGAGATCAGGCAAAGCCGTTGCAGCGGATCTCTCAATATCTTCTTCAGTGAGCACATACACGGCAGATGGCACATTTGTGAGCTTCTGCAACTTCTTTGCTGGAGAAAAAACCGCTATATCTTGACTAAAAAAGTCTTCTGGGTCGAGCTCCAGATCGGGCACATCAGCGCTTTGCTCAGCTGCATGCGCTAATCCACAAAGTAAAATAAACACTAACGGCAAACCGATTAATTTAGTCATGATCGTCGCTCTGGTTATAATATCCCGTAAATCTAAAAAATGTATCTTTAGCAAAAGGCCCAATCGGTCGTTTATGTACATTTGATGCAGGTTTATAATTCTTGGGTTTTCTGCTTACCGTTTGCCGAGAAGCATAATATTTAACTTTCTTCCTGGAAACAGTATATTGAGAGCGATCGTAGTAGTAATATGTTATCTCGATTTACCGACAAGCTGTCGTTTAAGCTCAAGTTGCGGCTTTTTGCTATCTTTTGCATCGGAGTGGCGGTATTTGGCGCTTTTTCGGCCACGGTATTTCAAGCATCCCAACATTTCGAAGAATCTCTAGTTAAGGAACTTCACTCCCTTGCAAATATCGTTGGTGAAGCAGCTTCATCTAGTATTCAATTCGGAGATGAGTTATCTGCCGTTCGCTTTGTCAACGCACTATCTACCAAGAAAAATATATTGGCGGCTTCTGTATTTGCAGACGACGGCACTTCACTCGGCTACTACTCTAGATTGGGAAAGGAAATTTCTGTCGCTTTTAGCCACGCAGAACTGGTAAGCTGTGTCGATGAATATTGTGAAATATGGCATCGAATCGAAGCGGGTGATGAATATATAGGATCAATATACATCAAAGCCGATCTGTCAGAGTTTAATGTCGAGCTTATTAAATACGTTAGAGCTGTAATGATCAGTCTAATTGCTACGTCACTTCTCGTTTTTATTTTTTCAACATTCTTTCAAAAAGGCCTTTCAAAACCAATAGTGTACTTAGCAGCATTAGTACAAAAAGTATCTGAGGACGCAAACTACTCGCTGAGAATGGAAAAGAAAGCTAACGATGAAATCGGAACCCTTATTTCTGGTTTCAACTATATGTTGGAACAAATCCAAACTCGCGATAATCAACTTAACACCGCTAGAGAAGAAGCTGAAGCTGCTAACCATGCAAAATCAGCCTTCCTGGCAAACATGAGCCATGAGATCAGAACCCCAATGAATAATGTCATTGGTTATCTGGAAATGGCCCAAGATGCTAAGCCATCTAAGAGTGTGGCAAAGTGCTTAGGCATGGCCAAAGTGTCTACTAACATCTTACTGACAGTCATCAATGACATTCTTGATTTCTCTAAGATTGAGGCCGGAAAGCTCACCATCGAACCAATTCAAGTAGACATTAGAGAATACATAAATATAGTCGTTGGACCACTAATACTGAGAGCTGAGATGGAAGGTATTAATTTCACCATGGACATCAGTAAAGATGTTCCAACCCACATATATACCGATGGTGTTCGCATTGCACAGATACTAAGCAACTTAATCGGCAATGCAATGAAATTCACGAGCAAAGAAAATGGGGTAATTGCGTTCAACATTAATGACAGTGCGCCTAACTCACTCATACATTTCTCAGTCCATGATAACGGCATTGGTATTCCGCAAGAAAAATTACAAAATGTATTTGATTCATTTACACAAGCCGATAACTCTACTACCCGCAAATATGGCGGAACAGGTCTTGGGTTATCTATTGCTTCTCAACTCGTTAAACTACTTGAAGGTAAAATATGGGTCGAAAGTGAACTCGGCGAATGGTCTACCTTTCATTTCACAATACCCGTAAGACATTCAAAAACTACCGACCTCGAAACAAACACTGACATCCATGAAAGACTACATGGAATCAACGACGCTGCAATAAGTGATGTCAATCAGAACATATCTGCCAATATCTTAGTTACGGATGACAACGAAATGGGGCAAGAAATCGCTAGACATCGACTGGAGAAGTGGGGGCATAAGGTAACCATAGCTTGCAATGGGCAAGAAGCACTAGACCGCCTAAAAGAACAAGATTTTGACCTCATCTTAATGGATTGCGAAATGCCAATAATGGATGGCTATGAAGCAACCGCAAGGATTCGCGCTGATGAGAAAATATCAGGAAAACACATCCCTATATTTGCTATGACAGCAAACGCATTGGATGGCTCCAAGGAAAAGTGTATTAACACCGGAATGGATACTTACATTTCAAAGCCCGTTACCGAAGATGAGCTCATTGTTGCTATAAGCGAATTTGTTTTTGGAACTGTAGGCGATGATTTGATGAACCCCTACAATTAGAAAAAACCTAGTACCCCCGTTTGACATACGAGGAATTATACTATAAACGTGTCGGGTGTACGAACGATTGATGGCACGTGTAGCCATTAACTCTCATCCTGTTTGTTGCTCGTTTATTAGTATTTGTTTCGGTAGAAGTATTGCTGCCTAGGGCTTTGTGTGCCCAAAGGCTTTTTTATCTAAGTATGCTGAACCCTTAGACTTAACAACTCTCAGCCTCCTCCAAGGCAGCTCGCAGATTTAGATAAGAATCGTAAGTTGTTATCTTTGGCATTTTCAGACTCGTTTCCGTTAACGAGTAATGAATTGCTGGTTTTTTGAAAGGAGGTTGATTATGCATATTAAAATAATAATAACTCTTGTTTGTTTGGTGCTATTATTGGTCAAGTACAGATGTAAGCTTTATACTCGCGTTAATATGACAGGTGGAGGGAAAAAAATACTTTTGCGGTGCCACTCCGATTCACGAAAATCCGCAGACGGTTTTTTTTCGCTCTCTACGAAGTTATTACACTACGTAGAGGAAACGTTAGGAAAGTTCCCATGCGATGTGCACGTGTGGGGAGTTTCTAGAAATTACGGCCCCGCTGCAACGTTGACGGTTGTTGCAGAGTCGTCGTGTCGCATTATGGTTATGACTACTGATGGTAATGATGATGATGTTCCTTATGAAATAAAAAATTTCGAGGTTGCGACTGATAACTCAATTTTTGTGCCTAGGAATGGCGTAGAGCATTTGCTTTACTTCCTAGTAAGCATAAGAATGGGGTTAAATCCTGAGTCCACGTCACCAGGTCTTGTTGGCGTTAGCGACATTGTCTCTGACTTGCTGGAAAAATTGTCTCTTACTGGACTTGCTCAAAAAACATAAATGGGAAGACCAACTGTTAATGATGGCCGCATTAGGGTCATCATTAACAGTATGTTAGGTTTATTCTTACAACTTGCGATTTCTTATTTATAGATATCCTCCGGCAGAGCCGAAGGTATTATAATGGTTTTGGTAATAATCTATAGAGCATTGTTGAAGTTCACTACAGGAGTTAAAGCCAAACGCGACTAAAACATAACCTTAAAGAGCAAAATAGCTGGCTTCTTTAGCGTGAATGATTACACGAATACGCATATTACCCTTTATCAATAGTTAACTAACTGTAAAAGCTTTCCCTCAAGCCGAGCTTTTGCCAGAAATTCATCCTCGAGTGGAGCACAAAACGGGACAGGTGTATCTAGACTCGCACACCTTAGAACAGGTGCATCTAAATACTCAAAAAGGTTCTCCGAAATGTAAGCTGCAATGTCTGCCCCAATTCCACCTGTCAAAGTGTCCTCGTGAAGAACAATCACCCGACCTGTTAACATTATAGCTTCATTAATAGCATCGTAATCAAGCGGCTGCAGAGACCTTAAATCAAGCACATAAGCCGATATGTCTGAGTTCTGCCTTAA
This sequence comes from Phascolosoma agassizii, assembly GCA_035593235.1. Lineage (NCBI taxonomy): Eukaryota > Metazoa > Annelida > Sipuncula > Phascolosomatiformes > Phascolosomatidae > Phascolosoma > Phascolosoma agassizii. The sequence continues at coordinate 2,377 of JAVJHY011524584.1, read as the reverse complement.
GACCTCAAGAGCCCAGTGAACTCCTTGCCCATAGGTAACTATCGCTACGTCAGTTCCACTCTGAACAACACGAGCTTTCCCGATTTCTATGGTGTAATATTCATCGGGAACATCCTCAGTTAGCGAGCGGTAAAGCGCTTTGTGCTCGAAATACATTACAGGATTTGGATCCTCAATTGCAGACAATAAAAGCCCTTTCGCGTCATAGGGAGATGAAGGGTAAACAATTTTCAATCCCGGAGTATGAAAAAACCAGGCTTCAGTAGACTGAGAATGAAAGGGCCCAGCTCTAACACCTGCCCCCGTAGGCATTCTAATTACAACATCAGCATTCTGCCCCCAACGATAGTGAACTTTCGCCAAGTTATTAATGATTTCATTAAAACCACAGGCCACAAAATCAGAAAACTGCATCTCGACAATACTCTTATACCCACAGATAGAAAGCCCAAGAGCAGCTCCTAAAATTGCCGATTCACATAAGGGAGTATTCCTAACCCTCTGAGCTCCAAACTCTTTTAGCATCCCCTCAGTTACTTTAAAAACCCCTCCATAATCAGCAACATCCTGGCCCAGGATGACAGCTTTCGAGTGTTTGCGCATGCTGATTCGGAGCGCATCTGAAATGGCGTCAACGAAACGTCGAGAAGACAGACGCTTACTTGAAGCATCAACAGTTTTTGCATCATACGGAGCATAAACATCTCGAAGCTCATTACTCATATTCGCCACTGGTAGGGAATCCGAAAACGCTTCCTCCAGTGCTGCGCTTATTTCATCATCAAGACTCTTTCGAACACTACCCAAATCCGCATTCGTCAGCACATCATTGCTCAACAAATAGTTCTCAAATTGGTCTACAGGATCCTTTTTACTCCATTTCTCAATTAGAGCCTTTGGAACATATTTAACACCTGAAGCCTCTTCATGCCCTCTCATGCGAAAAGTAACACACTCTAAAAGAACTGGTCTTGGGTTCTTTCGAATAGAATCTGCAATGTCTTTAACGCAAGTATAAACTTCAAGCACCGAATTACCATCAACTTGACGACCCTCCATGCCATAAGCAACAGCTCTATCTACAAGCTGTTTACAACGATACTGCTCATGAGCTGGGGTAGATAATCCGTATTGATTATTCTCTATCAAAAACAAAACCGGCAAATCCCAAACAGAAGCAATATTAAGAGCTTCATGAAACTCCCCTTCACTAGTCGCACCATCGCCACAAAAAACTAAAGTGACACTTTGCTCCCCAGCGAGTTTTGCCCCCAAGGCGATTCCATCAGCAACTGCTAACTGTGTTCCCAGATGAGAAATCATCCCGGCGATATGATGTTTATTACTTCCAAAATGAAACGAGCGATCCCGACCCTTAGTATATCCGCGAGCCTTACCTTGAAACTGCTTAAACAAACGGTCAAGAGGAATACCACGACTGGTAAACACACCTAAATTTCGGTGAAGAGGCAGAATATACTCCTCATCTCGTAATGCTAGCGTTGCCCCAACAGAAATCCCCTCTTGTCCAATACCCGAAAACCATTTACTAATTTCCCCTTTGCGCAATAATAACAGCATGCGCTCCTCTATAAGACGCGCCCTTAGTAGCTCTTCATAAAGACGCCTCAGTGTAAAATCATCGACATCAGAAGTCATAGAATACCTTACTAACTTATTGATAGAACACACGAATCTATTACTATGATACACCGCAGTGTAATACTGTTTCAATAAATGCTGTAACAGATTATAATAGGCAACTAAAATTTAGAGCACCGCCAAATGATACAGAACAGGAGCATTGTTAAATGCAATTCACTAACAGAGATGAATTTTATCAGCTGCTTTGCAAACTAGAAAACGCCTTTGCTGAACTCAAACCCGAATTAGAGTTAACTGTGCGCGATTCCGCTCTAAATATGGAGGGATTCGTAATAGTTTGGAATACGATGAGTGATCCGACTTCAGACCTTGGTCGCTTGGCCAAAGGAGGAACAAGAATTACCCCTGAGGTTACTATCGAGGAAATTCGGATGCTCGCCAAAACCATGGCACTAAAAAACGCTGCGGCAGGACTCCCGCTAGGAGGGGCAAAAAGCGGACTAGTTGCCGACCCGGACTCTGCCGAGTGCGAACAGCTCTACAGGGCATTTGCAAGAGAAGTCAAGCCCATACTAAAGGAAAATGGGGGTGTTTTTGGTGGTTTTGGCTTCGACATAGGAGCACGACCAATGCAGCCTAAATGGATTTGCGACGAACTCGGTAGCGGTCGCTCATTTACAGGTAAACCAGTCGAGATGGGTGGAACGGACTACGACAATGAAGGAATCGCAGGTCTTGGTGTTGCCCGGGCAGCCTTTGAGGCGCTCGACCC
>JAVJHY011524473.1:0-12190 GCA_035593235.1 Phascolosoma agassizii | reverse complement strand
CGGTCTTCTACGTTAGTACTGCGTCTGCCGCTTCGCCACTTCATTGAACTCAACCTCCACTAAGGAACACACGGGCCAGCGACCCGCCAAAACCGCTATTGTAGCGAACCCGATGGGCGCTGACTTGCTGTCAGGAATTATTAACAAACCGGTGCAATTTTGCTCGGCGCGCCCTATTCCTCGGCCCCATCGGATGCAGCGGCTTCGAGCCCTTCGAAGTCTTTGACGATGATCTTGCCGCGAGAGACGGCAATCACCCCCAGTTTCTGCCAGGTTTGTAGATTACCATTCACCACCTGCCGGGAAACATTCAGAAACTGCGCCAGCTCTGCTTGCGAGAGACGCAGAACCATGCCTTCAGCAGATTGCTCGCCATGTAGCCGGGCCAGAATCGACACCCTACGAGCCAGGCGCATGGGCACAGAGCGAAAGGCGACGTCTTCCACTATGTCACTGGTCCAGCGTATGCGCGCACAGAGCAGGGTTAACAAATGCACCGACAGCTGCGGCTCATCTTTGAGCAGCTGAGTAAACGAGTCTCGAGGCAATGAAAACACGAGTGAATCCGCCATAGCCGTGGCCGAAGCGGTGCGTTGACCACCATCGAGCAGCGCAATTTCGCCGAGCATTTCGCCAGCACCGACCACATTCAAGTGAAATTCCTGACCGTCGGTGCTGTTGGCGCTGATGCGAATCTGTCCAGAAATTATGCCGAACAAGGCATTGCCTGGTTCACCTTGATGAAACAGCAACTCACCTTTTGACAGGTTCCGGCTCTGGCACAGATCAGTGACGCGCTCGTGCAGCTCGGTTGGCAACCCCTTGAACAGGGCGTTCTGACGGATTACGGTCAAGATGCCGGTGTTGGCCATACGGGACTACCTCAATCAACTCCGACTAAGCATATGGGGTTCCCGGCTATGGTGCGACGGCAAATCCCATTAATCTGTCTTATATTTTCACCTTCAGCCCTAGCAACGAGACGCCTATGCCTTTGGACACCGAGACTCAGCAGCTCTTGACCACACTCACCGAGCTGGGCATGGAGGACTTTTCCAGCATGTCGCCAGAACAGGCTCGGGGGCTAACCCTGACCGCGCCACCCGCGGTGCCGACGCCGGTGGCCAGCTGCGAAGACCGCACCCTAGCCACCGGGGCGGGTAACGTGTCGGTCCGCGTCTACCAACCCGAGAATGCCAGCGGCGCCGGTCTGGTCTACTTCCATGGTGGTGGTTGGGTTGTTGGCAATCTCGACAGCCACGACGAGACTTGTCGCCGACTTTGCCGCGGTGCCGACGTCACCGTAGTCTCAGTGGACTATCGGCTGGCACCAGAAACGCCCTACCCAGGGCCACTAGACGATTGCTTTGCCGCCACTGCCTATGTTTCCCATCACGGTACTGAGTTTGGCATCGACCCAAAACGCTTGGCCGTAGGGGGCGACAGCGCCGGTGGCAATTTGGCCGCCGCGGTGGCCTTGCAGGCACGGGATCGTGGCAGCCTGCCGTTGGCCTTCCAGCTCTTAATTTATCCAGTCACCGACGCCAACTTCGAGCGTCAATCCTGCATCGACAACGCCGAGGGCTACTTTCTCACGACGCGGGCCATGCGCTGGTTTTGGGATCACTATGTCCCAGATGTAGACCAACGGCGCGAAGCCTACGCTGCGCCTCTACAGGCCGAAAGCCTGGCAGGGCTACCACCGGCGCTAGTACAAACCGCAGAGTTCGATCCATTGCGGGACGAGGGCGAAGCCTATGTTGCCAGTCTGCGCGCGGCCGGTAATCAAGTCAGCCATACGCGCTACGATGGCTTGGTGCATGGCTTCTTCGGCATGCAGGATGCAGTGTCTGCTACTCGCCCAGCGCTTGCCGAAGCCACTGCAGCATTGCGCAGCGCCCTAAATTGCTAGTGCTTTCCCAATTTGGGCCGCTTCTTACTCAGCAACTCAGCGACTAATCGGAGTCCTGCACCATGATCTACGACAACATTCTGGAGACCATCGGCAATACCCCCATTGTCCGACTACAACGCACCGGGCCCGCGAACGTGACCCTGTATGCCAAGGTGGAGTCATTCAATCCGCTGGCATCGGTCAAGGACCGGTTGGCCTATGGAATCATCAAAGACGCCAGAGATTCTGGTGCCCTGAAACCGGGCCAAACCGTGGTCGAAGCCACTTCCGGTAACACCGGCATCGCCCTCGCTATGGTCTGCGCGGTATTTGGACACCCCTTTGTCGCCACCATGGCGGAGTCTTTCTCTGTTGAGCGGCGCAAGATCATGCGTGCCCTCGGCGCTAAAGTCATTCTCACCCCGGCCGCCGAACGAGGCAGCGGAATGGTGAAAAAGGCCGAGGAGTTAGCTGAGGCCCACGGCTGGTTTCTCAGCCAGCAGTTCGACAATCCAGCCAACCCCGCTTTTCATCGCAGCACCACTGGCCCCGAAATTCTGCAGGACTTTGCCGGCGAACGCCTAGACTACTGGGTCACTGGCTGGGGCACCGGCGGCACCCTGACCGGGGCCGGTGAAATGCTCAAACTCGCCCGTCCCGAATTGCAGGTGGTGGCGGTAGAACCGGAAAGCGCAGCGCTGCTCAGTGGCAGCGAATGGCAGCCCCACAAGATTCAGGGCTGGGCGCCGGACTTTGTACCCGGGGTATTGGATCGTGAAATCTTCGACCAGCTGTTGAGCGTCAACGATACGGTGGCCATCGAGTGTGCCCAACACTTAGCACAGAAAGAGGGGCTCTTTGTCGGGATCTCTGCTGGCGCAACCTTAGCCGGGGCGTTGCAGGTGGCCGAGTCTGCGCCCACCGGCAGCGTCATACTCGTGATGCTGCCAGACACTGCAGAGCGCTACATGAGCACGCCGCTGTTTGAGAACATCAATGAAGGTTCTGACGACGAGTGGCTGGCGAGCCTCTAGAGCACCAGCAACGCTTAGGTGTCACATCCTTGTGACATGCACTTCCCTGTGACTGGCACGTCCTTGTTAAAGCGACCCACACAGGGGCACAGTCTAGGCAAACGTTGACAACAACGATGTCAACTGGCTGACACAGGAGCGGGGCCATCGCGCCAGCTATTGTCCCGTGGCGCGCGCAGACTCTCTCTTCATGCAATGCAGCACCAACCAGCCCAGCAGCACCGGCACCCTCTCTACAGGAGGATCATCGAAGCGCCTGAGCGGTACGCTGGTGCTGGCGCTAGCCGCAGCATTGGGGCAGTCACCGGCCCAGGCAGATCCCGGTAGCCCCGGCCAGGTCAAGGCGCGGATTTACCGCTGCGAACGGCCGGGGCAGTCGCCCTTGTTCGCCCAAGCACCCTGCGATGCCGACAGCGGGCCGGGCGCCGAGCTAGGCCGGGCGGTCATCAGCGCCCCGCCGGCCGCGCGCTTGCACACACCCGGATCAGAACCAAATGTGGGTGCCCACAAGTCGAGCTCAGCGGCGTCCAAGCACGATTCGTCAGACTAGCGCGCGGCTCAGGCTAGCTGGACTCCAACGCGGCAACCTGGGCTTCAATCTGCGCAATGCGATAACCGCCAGGAGGAGAGCGCTGCTGAGCCATGGCGATGACCAGCTGCTGGCAGGCTTCGTTGGCAGGGGTAGCAACACCATGCAGACGCCCTAAGCGCACGATCTCGCCGTTTAGGTAGTCCGCTTCAACATCACCAGTACCGCGCTGCAAACTCTGCCAGCTGGATCCCCCGAGATCGTCGAAACCCGGAACCGGCTGATAGTTAAGCTGCTTCGTCAATTCGCCAAACGCCTGGCCACTCAAGCACTCGATGCCCGCTGCCTGGTAACAGTCCAAGGCCTCCCGGCGCAACTTAGCCAGCAGACCTCGTACCGACGGGTCATTGAGCTGGGTCAACGGCAGCATGGCTTGAACCGAATTGAGCGTGTTGGTCACCAGCTTGCTGTACTTCTTGCGCATGATTCGAGCGTCAGGGGTTGCGCTAAAACCCGCGCTGCGTAGATCCGAGCACAAGGTTTCGACCAGGGGATCTATTCCCTCGGGATAGCAACCAGTGTCTAACACGCCAGCTGGCTCAACCGTGGTACAGGCAACCTCACCCGCTGTTAGATGGATGCCCGGCAACTGCACCAACATCCCGTAGACCCGACGAAAATACCGCAACGCGGTCACCTCGTTTTGCACGCCGTTTTGGGCGCAGACCACGGGCAATTGCCAATGCGCAGAACAAGCTCCGCGCAAATCCGCCAGCGCCGCTTGGGAGTGCTGCGACTTCACACACAGCAGTACTAGATCACCGTCCTGCCAACCAACCTCAGAAGGGTGGGAGACCACGGCTACCGGCAACTCCCTTGCACCCCTTGGGTTAACAAAGCGCAATCCCTGTGCCTGCAGCCGTTGTCCATGCTCACCGCGCGCGATGAACAGTACATTGGCGCCAGCTAACTGCAGCATGGCGCCAATCGTGCCACCAATACCGCCAGCACCGTAGATCACATAACGCATCAGCCTACCCCGACTTCGAGTGAAGTGCTAAGCATAGCCTTGCTCGTTGTCGACTTGTGAACAGGCGCACATCCCTGATGCCAACCGGCGAGGATCACCACAGCGCACAAAACAGTGCACAGATTGGCTGGCAACCAAGCTCTAAGCTGCGGCACAGATTTAATAGCAAGGCGAGCGAATTGGCCCTGGAGTACCACATCAACAGTGAGGAAGGTCTAATCAACCTTCGCGGCAATGCCGATATCAGCGTCACCGATATTCATCGCTGCGGCGAGCAGCTGCTTTCAGACCCCAACTTTGACGCCGATTTACCCCAACTCATCGACCTGCGGGAAGCGAAAGTGGCAACGGACTGTTTGCGTCCCGGCCCTAGCTCAATCTTTGTGCACCGCTTCAACCACAACGTTCGGGCGAACGTGGCGGTCGTCATTGAGGGTGGCTTGGAGCACCAGGAGTTGGCCGAGCTCTTCCGCTTAACCTGCATGTTGGAACAGGCAGAACTGTTCGACAACTACGACCAGGCCTTGCGCTGGCTCATTCGTACGGAGTTCGCTCCGCGGCCTCCCGCTGGAGCGTTGCAACCGTCAAGCGAGCAGCCAGATGCCTCCGGACAGCAAGCAGACTAAAGACCAAAATAGATACGGGCTCAGGTACACCAGCGTCTGAGCAGCGCGTTCGCCGCTTCTAGGATCAGACACACACAAATCCCTAACTGAATGGTCGTTGGTTAGCGGTCCCTGTCCGCAACGACGACGATCGGTCCAAGCCGTTACCTACAGCTCGGCTCAGAGCCAGACAAACGTGAACTGCATCACAGTATGCCCGCTCCACCCCTTTGTAGAGCCTGGTGACGCTGGGATCAAGCGCAGAGATGCCGCAAATGTGTACTGGATGTAACGGCGGCGGCTCAAATAGTGAAAGAAATATGGATTCGCAATCGCTAACTCAATGATTAGCAGACACTATTTCGAACCGCTCTCTCAAGTTGACATTCGCAATCTTTTATTCTGAATTGGTTTCTGTATGCTTATAAACCTCACCAGCCGGTACTGTATGTATACACAGTGTAATTTTCCTCGGCAGGGCAATAACACGGCATTCAGGCCGGTTGGTGAGGCCACTAGCCTCCCTGCCCTCGGCTCTTTCCTGACCAGAGTCCACTCCAAAACCCAAACTAAATGGCTTAGACCGGCACCCCGGGTAGCCGCGCTCGCCACGGGTAATCGCCGTCTGCGACGGCAAAAAACTCAGGGTTTAGCAGCGACTCTTTGGCGTTGTAGGTCAGGGGCTCACCGTTAGCGGCCCACACCTCCCCGCCTGCTGCAGCTAACACTCCGTGGGCGGCGCCAATATCCCACTCTGAGGTTGGTCCAAGTCGCGGATAAAAGTCGGCTTGCCCCTCTGCCAAAATGCATAGCTTCAGAGAGCTACCAAACGGACGACGCTCAACCGGGGCAAAGTTCTCCGCTAAAGCTGCGACAAACTGTTCTAAGCGCTCGCCGCCATGGCTGCGACTGGCAACCACGGTAACTCCCTGCTGCTCGCCCATGGGACGCCCGTGTAGGGTTCGCTGCTGACATCCAACATCGCGCCCTTCGATGCAGTACGCGTTCAGCCGTGGCACATCGCCCACATAGACCCGATCCTGCACCGGCACCGAAACCACGCCAAGGTTCGGCTGCCCTTGTTCGATTAAGGCAATGTTGACCGTGAACTCGCCATTGCGATTGACGATAATCTCGTGGGCAGCCAAGTCGGCCTGAGTCAGCGGAGAGGTATCCGCTTTGGTTTGCACACTGAAATCGCTGTGGTAGATCTCGAGAATGGCATCGCCCGCTTCCTGAGTCAGCCGAACAATCTCGGCAATCGTTACGTCATCCATCGCGCGCCCTGTTGTCGTTGGGTTACTCAGAGTGAGAGAGGCTTCCGCCCGGGGACTAGGATACTATCTTCTGCACCAACAGAAATGCAGCCTACAGAGCAGTGTCGAAGTTAAGCGCGGAGGTGGATTGGAGCCAGATTGAAACGGTCTTGCTAGACATGGACGGCACCCTGCTGGACTTGAACTACGACAACCACATCTGGAACAAGGTGTTGCCGACTCGCGTAGCCCAGCGTCAGCACGGCACGCCAAACCCTAGCCCAGAGCAGATCGCCCGAACTGGCGAAGATTTACTAGAACGCATGCGCGGAGCCTACGGCACCTTGACCTTCTACTCGTTGGATTTCTGGGCGGAGCATACGCAGATCGACATCGTTGCCCTACACGAAGAGTTCGCCCACTTAGTCCGCTACCGGCCTTCTGCCGAGGCTTTTCTACAGCGCCTGGGGAACCGGCAGCTACCTCGGGTGCTGGCGACCAATGCCGACCGTCGCAGCCTGAAGGTCAAGCAAGCGAGCTGCGACTTTCAAAGCCAGATCGATCAATGCATCTCTAGCCACGACTACGGCCACGCCAAGGAGAGCCAAGCGTTTTGGCACTGCCTCCAGCAAGCCGTGGGCTTTGACCCTAAGCGCACGCTGTTCATCGACGACAATGACAATGTGCTGCGCAGTGCCCAAAACTATGGAATCGGCCACCTGTTGACCGTCACTCAACCGGACTTAGACCGGCCACCACGCCAAGGTCTGAACTTTCCCGCGTTCAACGACTTCGCCGAGATCATGCCGGAACTCCCGCTTTGAACGCCCCCGTGCCGGACAAAGTGCGACTGGATCGGTGGTTGTGGGCAGCCCGCTTATTCAAGACTCGCGCCCAAGCAAAGACCGCAATCGACGGCGGCAAAGTTCAAGTGGATGGTGCCAAACCCAAGGTTGCCAAAGAAATTCAAACCGGTGCGAACATTCGTGTACGCAAAGGCAGCTTTGAGCAATCCCTCGTTGTTACAGCCCTTGCAGTGCGCCGTGGTAGCGCCAAAGATGCGGCGCTGCTATATGAAGAAACCTCCGCTAGCATTGAAAAAAGAGAAACGCTCCGCGCCCAACGACAGATGCAACGAGCCGGACTACGCATACCCGATCGTCGACCTAGCCGTCAGGAACGCCGCGCCCTCACGGGGCTAAAGCGCGAGCACGATGAATCCCCCGATGCCAATTCCTGACCATCTACAGCGTTTTCATTTTCTCGAGCAAGCAGTGCGTGGGCAGCTGGTTGTGCTAGACAGTACTCTGGCCGAGCTACAGCGGCGGCGCGACTACCCAGTTGTCGTTAGTGGGTTACTAGGACAGATGTTGGCTGCGGTCGCCATGATCGCCGATGGCCTGAAGTGGCCCGGTAGTGTGGCCTTGCAATCCAAAGGCACTGGCCCCATTCGCACCAGCATGGCAGAGCACCGTGCTGGCGGCTTGCTGCGCGCCGTCGCTCGGGCAGCAGAAAACTCGAGCACTCCACTGTCTGCTGACAACGACAGCGCGCGAGCGATAATCGGTGGCGACCAGCTCGCTCTGTCCCTCATTCCCGCTGACGATGACCCACATGCCCGGCCCTACCAGGGCATGGTGGCTTGGGAACACGATGATCTGGCCGACAATCTGAGCGCCTATTTCGCCGCCAGCGAACAACTCGACACACGCTTTGTACTCCACGCCAATGCCAGACAGGCTCGAGGTCTGCTCGTCCAGCGCCTGCCGATCGCTGAGAATGCTGACTACGAGAGTGAGGAACAGGCTAAAGAATTCTGGTCAGAGCTCTGTTTGCGCTTACAAACTCTGCGGCCAAAAGAGCTCGAATTCGACAATGAGCAACGGTTTTTGCGCAACTTATTTGCGCCCCACGACTTGCTGTTAGCCCCCCCGAAGGCTCTGGAATTTCGCTGTACCTGCACCCGCGAGAAGACCGCCGATATCCTGCGTGGTCTCGGTAAACCGGACCTGATGGCGCTGCTGGAAGAACGCGGGGAGGCTGAGGTGATTTGCGAGTTCTGCGGTCTCGCCTACCGTTTTGACCCTATGCAAAGCCATCTGCTGTTCGAAAGCGAGACCCCGACCCGGCATTAACCGCGAGCCGTTTACAATCTTTCGCATTAGCTATTCGAGCGCGGCGGTGGCTCTGGCATAATTCACTGCTTTCCACGCCGAGACTCCACACACATGGCAGCCGAACTCAACGCTGGGGCCAACCCCACCGCCCAGGGTACGATTTCTACCGATTTGTCTCGCGCCGAGCTGGCCGAGACCGCGGTTCTCCGGCGCGAAGGGCAGTTCGCCAGCAACGGCGCCATCGTAGTCGAAACGGGCCAGCGCACTGGCCGCTCGCCCAAAGATCGCTACATCGTCGATGAGCCATCAACCAGCGAGAGTATCGATTGGGGGGCGGTAAATCAGCCCATCGAACCCGCCAAGTTTGATGCGTTGTGGGACCGAGTCCAGGTCTACCTAGACGAGCGCCATACTTTTGTTTCTCACCTGCACGTGGGAGCAGATCCCGATCACTATTTGCCGGTCGAGGTCACTACCGAATACGCCTGGCATGCGTTGTTCGGCAATTCCCTATTCATTCGTCCTGAGCACTACAACCCCCACAACAAAGAAGTGTGGCAGGTAGTCAACGCGCCAGAATTCACCTGCGATCCAGCCCGCGATGGCACCAACAGTGACGGTGCAGTAATGATTAACTTTGCCAGCCGCAAAGTTCTGCTGGCCGGCATGCGTTACGCCGGAGAAATGAAAAAGTCGATGTTCTCGGTGCTCAATTTTCTGTTGCCAGAAAAGGACGTGTTGCCCATGCATTGCAGCGCGAACTTGGGCAAAGACGGCGACGTGACCCTGTTCTTTGGTCTGTCGGGTACCGGCAAGACCACCCTTTCTGCAGACCCAGACCGCTTTCTTATCGGCGACGATGAGCACGGCTGGGGCAAAGGCACGGTGTTCAATTTTGAAGGCGGTTGCTACGCCAAATGCATTGATCTCACTCGAGAAAACGAGCCAGTCATTTTCGATGCGATCAAGTTTGGCGCGATCGTAGAGAATGTGGTCATGAACCCGCTGAGCCGTGAGCCAAACTATGCGGACTCAACCCTGACGGAAAATTCTCGAGCTTGCTATCCGCGGGACAACATCGAGCTCAAGGTCGCCGACAACCGAGCCGGCGAACCAAAGCACATTATCTTTTTGACCTGCGATGTCAGCGGCGTGCTGCCACCAGTGGCGATCTTTTCGAAACAAGCGGCGGCCTACCACTTTCTGTCTGGCTATACCGCAGCCGTCGGCTCCACCGAAGTGGGCTCAACGGAACCGTTCAAGGCAACCTTTTCCACCTGCTTTGGCGCCCCGTTCTTTCCCCGCCCGGCCGGTGTTTACGCCGACTTACTCATAAAGCGCATCGAAGAGTTCGGCTCCAAGGTCTATCTAGTCAACACGGGCTGGACCGGTGGCGGCTATGGCGTCGGCAACCGCTTTAAGATCCCGGTTACCCGAGCAATCATTGCTGCCATTCAAAGTGGCAAGCTGGCTGATGTCGCAACGACCACTCTACCGGGCCTGCAGATGCAGATTCCTCAGTCAATTGCTGGGGTGGATGCTGGTCTGCTGAATCCGCGCGACACCTGGACAGACAAGCAAGCCTACGATAAGACCGCCGCTAGTTTGATCTCCAAGTTCGAAGAGAACTTCAAAAAGTTCTCTGTTGATCCGGCAATCGTGGCAGCGGGCCCCAGCACCAACGCTGGTTAGAGAGACTGGACTGCTGCTAGTCTAGCGGCTCATCGAGCCTCGCCCCAAGGTCACTGACACAGCGAGGCGCGCAACCTTTGGTGTATAGCCTGTGCCACAAGCACACCGCGAATAGGATCTAATTTGTCGTGAGCAGCATAGATTTCGCTCGCACCGATGGCCTGGCGACCTTGGCGGCGCAGCCCGAGCTGCTGCGTGAGCTCGGGCACGGCATAGAAAAAGAAAGCTTGCGCGTTGTGCCTAGCGGGGCGTTGTCAGCCCAGGCACACCCACTAGCGCTAGGTTCAGCCCTTACCCACCCCCACATCACGACCGATTTAAGCGAAGCACAGCTGGAGTTGATTACTGGCGTCCATGGCAGCGTCGACAAATGCCTGGCTGAGCTCGACGCGGTACATCGATTTGTCAGCGCCAACATTGGCGACGAATTGCTCTGGCCTAGCAGCATGCCGTGCATTCTTGGCAGCGACGAGGACATTCCCCTGGGTCGCTATGGCAGCTCAAACATCGCTCGGGTTAAAACGATCTATCGCAGCGGCTTGGGACATCGCTACGGCCGCCTCATGCAGACCATCTCGGGCATCCACTACAATTTTTCCTTGCCAGACGCCTACTGGACCGCTTTGCACAAACAGCGTAACCGGCCAGAGAACGAGCAGGACCTGCGCACCCGTAGCTACTTCGACCTTATTCGTAACTTTCGCCGCTACTCCTGGCTACTCATCTACTTGTTCGGTGCCTCGCCAGCCGTCTGCAAGTCCTTCGTTAAAGGTCGCGATCACGATCTGGCGGTGTTCGACGAAGGCTCGCTGCATTTACCCCACGGCACCTCGCTGCGCATGGGCCGGCTGGGATACCAGAGCGACGCCCAGGCAGATCTGCATGTGTCCTACAACTCGCTCGAGGCTTACGCAGAGACCATCCTCGATGCATTGACTAGACCTTATCCGCAGTACCAAGAAATCGGCGTCTACGATGAACAATCGGGTTATCTACAACTGAACGACTCGATCGTTCAGATCGAAAACGAGTTTTATGGGGCGATCCGCCCGAAGCAGCCCGTTACCAGCGGTGAGCGACCGCTGTTGGCGCTCCGGCGTCGCGGCGTGGCCTACGTCGAGGTGCGCTGTCTAGATTTGAATCCGTTCGAGCAGATTGGCATTGGTGCAAGTGATGCACGTTTCTTAGACACCTTTCTGTTGTTCTGCCTATTGGCACAGAGCGGCGCTGACAGCCCCGAAGAGTCCGCGCTAATGCAACACAATCAACAAGCCGTCGTTGAGCGTGGGCGCGAGCCGGGTCTAATGCTCGAAACCCTGTCTGGGGCCAAATCCCTGACCCAGCTGGCAGAAGAAATCTTTGCCGCCTGTAGCGAGATAGCCGCACTTCAGGATCGCGCTGAGCTTGACTCAACAGCGGGCCGCTTCGGCGCTGCCTTACAAGCGCAGCAAGACAAGATCACTCATCCTGAGCGCACTCCCTCGGCGCAAGTGCTCGCCCACATGGCAGAACAGCAGGTGCCGTTCTTTCGCTTCGCCATGAATCAAGGCGAAGCGCACCGCAAGGCCTTCAGCGCGCAAGGGCTGAGTCCAGGCGAAGTGCGCCAGTTCGAGCACATGCGGCAAGCTTCTCTCCAGCGCCAAGCCGAAATCGAAGCAGCCGACGATGAGCCGTTCGAGGCATTCCTCAACAACTACCTAGCGCTGTCTGCCGAAGCGCGCGGTTGACGCCAACGCTCTGGCCAGTACCCTGTCTGGCCGAAGTCTTAGAGCGGGGAGCGCTCAGTCACCATGAAAGCTGTTCAATGTCATGCCTACGGTCCTCCGGAAGCGCTGCAACTCGACGAGCTACCCGCGCCTAGCCCCAAGGCAGGTGAGGTGCTGATCCAGGTTCGCGCAGCGGCCTTGAACTTCCCGGACGTGCTGATGATCCAGGGCAAATACCAAAGCCAGCCACCCTTTACTTTTATCCCGGGTGGTGAGTTCGCCGGCAATGTGTTGAGCGTCGGCGCCGATGTCAAAGACTTTAGCGCC
>JAVJHY011524363.1:0-12191 GCA_035593235.1 Phascolosoma agassizii | reverse complement strand
TTATTGTTGTACAAATTGTAGTCTTGCTGTTGTCGCGTTCGTTCATCGATACATTGCTGCACATCTCGGTCTTGCTCTGGGGTAGTGGGTATAGTAACAATCGATGTCGGAAGTGATTGAACGATATGAGTGGTTGAGCGCGTGTGGTGCAAAAACTCAAATGGAACCATTCTCACGCAAAATTAGGCAATTACTCTGAATTGAACGCGCATTATAATGTGGTTTTCGTGAATGGATTTGTAATTCGGCATGCACAAGCTGTCAAACGAACCCCCCATGTTTTTATACTCTCCTAGCTACCCGGGGAGGCCATGAATTGAAAATTAAAGCCACTCCTCTGCGTCTTGCTGTCCAATGATCGCCATGATTTCGACGGTTTCATCTTTGATTCGATAAAACACGCTATCTGAACCGCACACGCTGCGCCGGTATCCTTCGCGTATTTCCGTTGCAGAATACAAAAGTGGTTGCTCTGTGAGCTGCTCAAAGTGATCAAAAAAAGCAGCGAAATATCGGTCTGCCTGTTCTTCTCCGTGGTTGCGAACCCCCCACTGATGGATACGGATCAAATCAGCTTCGGCTTCATCTGTGAGCTTATATGTCCCCATTGTTACGCAATTCTTCTTTGGATTTAGCAAGAATTGCAGCGGCAGATAAGTCGGAAAAGCCCCCCTGCTCTGCCCGTATCAGTTTGGCACGTATATACTCGATTTCGCGCGCTTTGCGGATCAGATCGTTCACAACATCGCTTTTGCTGGTGTACTCCTCGCTGTCTACCTGGGCTTTCAGCCATTCATCATTTGGCGGGGTAAATGAGATGCTTTGTCTTGGCATTGGTTGATCTCCAGAAAATACCATGGTGCATATATACACCATATCTGCATCATAGTTAAGCAAATATTGATCCGTCTTTGCCCGCTGTGAAGCGACAATTCACGAGCTGTCGGCGAAGAGCGCAATATCTCGAACGGAACCATCGGCCAGTAAAATTGGATGTTTTTCGAGCTGAATGGCAATATATTGCTGTTTTTATGAATGAATTGGTTAATTCGCCATGGAAAGGTACGACCGAGAAATTGTCAAGCATTTCAACGAGTACAGGTTTCTGGTAGGCACAGGTTCCGTGGACAAGTACAACGTGTATCGCCAGATCGAAGGTAACACCAGTTCGACTTACCTTGGAACGGTGAATGCTGTCGCCGGAGTTACCAACGCGAGTTACACGGATCCTGCCACCAGTACTAACCCCGACTACCCGGTTCGACTGGCCAACATCAGCTACACCTATACCGTATCTGCCAAGGACACCGATAGATCGGGCAACGATCAATACTCATTGCGATCTGCACCGTCACAACCTCCAATTGCGATCTAGTCAATGCAATCTGGTTGTTTTAAAACAGTCGTCGCACGCTGCGTTGATACCTACCATAAAAAATTGATTGGTAGCTCAATGCCCGCGATTGGACTGCTTATGCGTCGGCATCACCCAGCTTTAGCTGATAAGTGTACAGAATTTATCATTAAATTATGGCTGAGAAACGCAGACAACTGTCGCGAGAACCCTTACATCACGAGTACAACGGCTGCCATCGGCGCGCCTCGCGGCACACACCACACTACAACCATAAACATCTGCACCCACTCCACTATGGTACAATAGCCAATTTTCATGGCTACCCTCTGGTATGGCGTCTAAAGAACGTACGTGAGCGGAACAAGCACCTCCAGTAGCTTGTTCGCCGCTCGGGCAGAATGCGCTAACATCCACCGTTCGACCATTGGGGTATCCATTCCCCTTGAATCCAGAACTTTCATAGACTCGCGAGAAAATCAACTTATTGGACGTCAGTGGCGGCTGCGCATCCACCTTTACCGGTTCCGGACGTGGCGAGTAGTCTGTTGGTGTGACATCCGAATTGATCGCGGTAACTGTGTAGGACTCACCGACGCCCTCGAGTGTGTCTGTGATGGTGGTTGATGGGGCATTCACTGTTGCCATGTAACCACCGTTACGATACACATTGTATTTAGTGGCCTCAGACACCGCGCTCCAGCTTATTTCTATAGACGTGTCCACTTTTTTGACCATGATGTTCTGCGGTGCATCGATTGCCCAGGCAGGTATGGCTGCGATGAAAAACAACAGCACTGCTGATGGGGTATATTTCATATCTAACTTTCCTCACTGAAATGGCCAGTTGACCACAATTTCCGCTGACTGTCCGCCAATGAGAGTTACATTGTTTACACCTAAATCTGTTTTCGTGGATGGACGAGCCCATCGACGACCACGACAACCTTTTGGTGCTCATGGAGCTGTTGTCCCAATCGATCGATCGGTGGGAGAGTAGCAGCCCCGACTTTGCGTCATTCACACGCTTTTCGCAATGCGTGCTCTCGAAATCCAGGATGGATTCATTGTAGGCTTACTTAAGGTTCCTTCCATCGATTCCGTCAATATTGATGATGAATCTAGGGTTTACATCAATCGAGAAACACAAAGTACACGACCAGTCTGGATTAGCTGCGCCCAGCGTCTCTCTCAAGATTCTTAGCGATTTGCCCAAGCTTCAGAATTCCCGGTTCGATGGCCGACTCCGGTATCGACGAAAATCCTAGCCGGAAAAAATTGTCAGGACCGGAACGAGAGGCGAAATAGGGCCCACCAGAATTTATTATTATACCTTCGTCAGCAGCACGCCTTTCCAGTTCGGAAGCAGACAAATGCGAAGGCAGCTCCACCCAAAATGAAGAGCCGCCGAAGGCGGGAGCTTTGGAGGTCAAGGTCATATGACTGGATAACGCGTTGTCCATTGCCATCCAACGCTGCTTAAAAGCCTGGCTGATTTTCAGCATCACCGAATCGTGGTGCCCCAAAGCCAGGAAGTGGCCTACCGTACGCTGATTGTTAGTTGGTGGATGGCGATACATCAGGCGCCGTAGCGCTCTTGCTTGCTCTATCAGTTCCCTGGGCCCAACCATAAATCCAACTCTCAAGCCCGGAGCAAGCGTCTTGGACAAACTTCCGACATAAATTACCCGATCATCCCTATCGAGGCTTTTTAACGCTGGCGTTGGCGCCCCCATAAAATTTAGCTCACACTCGTAATCATCTTCGATAATGATAAAATCCTGTTCACGAGACTGCTCGAGTAGTTTTTCTCTTTTGGCTAAAGGCAGTGTGGTGGTGGTTGGGCATTGATGACTGGGAGTCACATAAACGAGATCACATGCTCTCGCTCTCTCGTCTATGCAAACACCTTCATTCGTAACCGGAAACAACACTCTATCCGGAGTGAATAGACCAAATATGTTGCGGGCGTCTACGTAGCAGGGATCTTCAATGCCGACGACCCTGCCCGGCCGGAGTAGCAGTTGCGCCAACAGAAACAATGCGTTCTGCGCTCCGGTTGTTATCAGTATTTCGTCTTTCGCAGCCCACACACCTCGGCGAGGCAACACACGGGTATGGATCTGCTCCACAAGCAGCTCATCGTCGTAATCAACACTGTCGTGAGTCCATTCGCTGATTGCACCAACCCGCAAAGACAATCGACAACTCTCACGCCAGTCATTCACCGGAAACAGTGTAGGATCTACCTGACCATAAATGAAAGGATACTCGAAGGATTGCCAGTTTCGCGGTCGGACTATATTTCTGGCGCGCGTTAAATCAGTCGAAAGCCGCTCCTCCCAGTTCACCTGATTTTCATTGGATACTTTAGCTCCATCCTTGGAAACATTGACACGCCCATCCAGAATTTCCGGGTTTACAAAATATCCTCTCCGCTCGTGAGAAATAATGTACTTTTCATCGATGAGGTGTTGATAGGCCAACACCACGGTATTGCGTGCAACGCCCAGTTGTTTTGCAAGTTCTCTGGAGGATGGCAGAGGTGTTTCGCAGGGGATATACCCATCCAGTATAGCCTTAACTAACGCTTCCCTAAGCTGACTCTGGAGACTTTGACCCTTTTGACCCGACAACTTTAACAGGCGGTACCACATGGATTGCTCACTACGTGAACTCATGTGTGATTAGACACTTGTCGTATTCTCAGGTGTTTGTATTCATGATCTTCAATCATGTGAAGAGGTATTCGGACTAACAAGCGCCTGTCCGGCTCAATCATACTTCATCCGGTGAGCTCAGCTCCATCGGCTCCAGCAACTCATCAGCATCAAAGTCAAACTCGCTGGTCATCTCGAAAACGTCTTCGTCTGAATCCAGGTCAACATTCGTGATATCGGGTAATAAAACTCCTATACCAACAGCTGAGGCACTGCTGGCGATCTTTTTCTCCAACTTCTGACGAATACTTGCTCTTTTGTTTAATACGGGCAAATCTTCTTCCGTGATATTACTATCTGTGCCATATTCGCTATAATTTCCCCTTTCCAGTTGTTGCTTCAATCTTTGAACCTCCCTGGCCTTGAGCAACCTCATTTTCGCAAAATCCTTTTGTCCTCTTATATACTGCTCTTCGGCAATAGCGACCTGTGATTCCAGAGCTTTGACTCGTTTGGTTTTCTCCAGGATATGTGCCTCCAGTACCTCTTTTTCCCTGGCATGATCACTAGCAGCTTTTTCCAAATTGGCGATGGAAATCGATGACCTATCCAGATCATCAGTCAATCTTTGCTCACTTTTCAACGTGTTTTCCAAGCGTTTTCTGGTATCTTTTCCATCAGAACTAACTTGACCTACAAGCGCGTTGTACTGGCTTACCGCAACAATCCTTCTGGCAAACCATCCAACCAGAATACCTGCAATAGCTACTGCACCCAGGCATAGGTACAGTAGATGCATCGGTGTCAGTTGATCTATCATTTGCTACTCTCCACCCATAACTCTACAACCGAGGTCACGTTGTCTTCGCTTAGTTCATTTGTTGAACTGGCGACTTGTACATCTGTTTGCGACGGATCCAATCCACGGTTGACCAGATACTTTGCAATCGCCTTGGTTCTTTGCATGCTCAGTAAATCGTTCAGACTGGAGTCTTTGCTGTCACCAGAGCGCACGAAAACTTGAACTCTCACATCAGGGTAAAGAAAAAGTATTTCGAATATCCCATCAAGAGCAGCTTGCGTATCACCACCTATATCCCACCTGGTTCGACTGAAAACTATCTGATCAGCCAAACCAGAAAGTTGCGCAAGTTCCTGTTTTCGTAGTGCTGCGATGGAATTTGGCTTAAGCATATTTTTATGGTTATCACCTGTTTGATTAAGTTCTTTAGGGACTCTCTCAACCATCTGCACCGCAAGCTTATCCGCGTTCTGGATGGCTGCGACGTCTAACGGACTCACCTCATCCTGCACTTTTTCCAATTCAGAGGGTATCAGATTTGTACTCTTCGCTTTTTGGGCCTCTTTAGCAAGACGTTCATTAGTCAGGTCTGCTTCTCTCGCTTTGGCTTGTTTTACCGACTGTTCGGAAATCCGCTTTGTCTCCAGCGCATCAGCCTCCATTTTGAGTTGAATGTTGACCTGCCGCGCTTTCTCGGCACTAAGCATAAGAATCGCTGTTTCCTCCTGCGCCTGGCTGGTCTCTGCAACTTGTGTGAGCCGCACCATTTCTGCTTGACCTTTTTCGAATTCGGCAATCTCAACAAGGCGCCTGGTGGCAGCGGCTTTCTTGCGGGCGGCTTGAAGTGCTAACTCACTTTCCATGGCCGCAGTATCCCTTTCAGCTTTTTCCCTTTCAGCATTTTCTTGGGCCAGTTTTTCCCTTGCAGCTACTTCCACGACAGCTTGTTGCTCTGTCACTTCTGCCTGCGCCACTTCCTCCTGCGCCACTTCCTCCTGTGCCACTTCCTCCTGTGCCACTTCCTCCTGCGCCACTTCTTCCTGTGCTACTTCTTCCTGCGCCACTTCTTCCTGTGCTACTTCTTCCTGTGCTACTTCTTCCTGTGCCGCTTCTTCCTGTGCTACTTCTTCCTGTGCCGCTTCTTCCTGTGTGGCTTTTTCCTGGACTACTATTACCTGGGCAGACTTTACCCCCTCAGCAGTTTTCTCGTGAACCGCCTTTGTGCTTTCTTCACTCTCGGTTCTTAGCCGCTCTGCCGCCTGCCGATCCTCCTCGAGTCGCGTCAATCTGCCAGCTTCTAACTTCGCCTCTGCTTCTCCCTCTTCACTCAGCGCCAAGTTCTCTGGAGGCTCCAGACTGGTAGTCTCGACTAGATCCGTGACGGCCGCAGTTGGCCTCACGGCATTTTCCGCAAGCTTTACCACAGGCGTCTCAGCAACATCGTTGGATATTCCGTCATTCGGAATTGATAACGTGTTTCTATTGTCTGACTTTGGGTTAGAAGCTTCAGCGGTAATTGAGGCATCCGAGTCTGAATTGGCCATGTGCAGAAACGAATAGTCCGCGGGGTTCAGACCTGCAAATTGCGTCGCTGAATGTCCGTACAACGAAAACCACATCGTGGCGCACAGGAGTGCCAGCGATAGTAAAAACAATAACCAGCTTGGGGTCAGACTGCGTGATTTCATATTCGCTCTTTTCTACTAAACTCTGCTGCCAATCCCGGCCAGTGTCGGCATCTCGTCAAATCTACAGCATCAACGAGTCGGTTCCACTCAGCACATCCACGTGATCATCAACTCACCGCGTAATTTTGAGTCTTTTCGTCTTTTTCCACAACCAATACACTCACTTAACAGCGCTAAATCGGGCTGAGACCATTTAATAGTTTCCTCTCACCTACCTCCAGTTGCATTCTTTGTGGAGTAATAAGCGATCCTGGTAAAAAGTGACCGCTATGCGTGTTTGGGGGAACTTGCCAATATAAAAATTGTGACGAAACCGAGAGTTGCCAGTTTATTGCCCATCTAATATGGCCGCCATTGATGGCTATTTAGCGAAATTTCGTGCACAAAATCAATCTACTTGCACTCATGGTAACGTATCTGCTTCAATCTGCCTGCGGCTGGGTTGATTCTACTGGGGTACAGGAAGCCCCATTGACTACGGATATATCGACTGATGACCCGGCATCGCAGGGCAATTCACCGGGCATCAATCCGAGTGATGGCAATACCCAGATCGAGCCAAATCAGGATGATAGCGTCTTGAGTCGCTCAACTATCCACTTTAATGAAAACACCGCCAGCGACTTCACCCTGGCTGAAACACCGACAGCCCAATCGTCGACACTGTGGCACTGGGATCCCCCGATTCAATCCGGTGCTCTCCATCAATGCAACAGTGATGAGAATTTCGACGTTCAATTTGCAGCAACAAGCCTCGAAGCTGCATGTTCGGAAGCCGAGAATTGCGAAATTACCTTTTCACAATCTGTAGATGAAGCTGGTAATACGATATTCGGGGTTCGTATACCACCTCTGGATTCTCCAGTCGGACTTGAATACAGACTGGTTGCAACCGAGGAAAGTGAGAATCAGACTTCACACTCAGTAACTATCTGCGCCAATTCAATCAATGAAGCGCCGGACGCAAAAGATGATATTTACTATATCATGGAGGGCGAGGCCCTTGTTCTGGATAGCTCCGCCAACAACTTGCTCAGTAACGATCTGGACGACAACGACGTTAGAAACTTGCCTCTTGCGATCAATACCAACACCGTTGTCCAACCAGAAAACGCCGACTATTTCGAAATCGATCGAAATGGAAACTTGATTTATCAAGCACGGTTACTTGATGCGAATGAACTGCTGGAAGGCATCGTGGACCGCTTCAGCTATTCAGTATCCGACGGCACACACTCCTCTGTCGCCACGGTAACAATAAATGTTACAACAACCAATTCGGTGCCAGTATTGATTGAACAACTGCCGGATATAGTTCTCTACGCCGGGACAGCGGTTGAAAGCTACTCAACAATAGATCTATCTGACTTCTTCATCGACAAGGACGAAACAGAACTGTTTTTTTCGACAAGCAGTGACTCATTGCCGCCTAGTGGTAATCTAAGACTGGACAGAACAGGGATACTGACGGGCTTTGTCACAAATGACGATATTGGTGATTTTTATGTGACTGTCATAGCGTCAGATGATCAACACAGCACCGCAGGATCATTTACACTCTCCATTCTGCCAGAGTCTCAAAATCGCCCCCCCACAGTCACAGATATAAAAAACCGCACCTATAGTCAAAGCTTCAGCTACGACATTTCGATGTTTTTTTCAGACCCTGATGGCGATCAATTATCTTACACGACCGATCGATTGCCTAGCGATGTTACCTTGACTGGGGAAGGTTTGTTAGAAGGGTTCCCGTCCAGTGAAAACCTCGGCAGATACTTGATCACTGTTACTGCAACTGATGGACATGGTGGCCAAGTGTCAGACCGGTTTCGATTGAGTCTCAAGTAACTGGGTCTCAAATAATCAGGCTTTGCAGTCTCGCAACATGGCAACGGCTTGTGCGTGAATGGCCGGATCGGATGCTGCGATAACCTGACCGCCGCCCTCTAAAAACTCACCCTGCCAATTGGAAACAATACCTCCGGCTGCCTCGATTATAGGCACCAGAGGCTGTATATCGTATGACTGTAATCCAGCTTCCACCACAAGGTCGATATACCCACTCACTAACATGCAGTATGCATAGCAATCGCCTCCGAAGCGTGAAAGTAGTACGGACTCACGCAATCGACTAAACGTTTCCAATTCGGCAGCATTAAACATATCAGGCGTGGTTGTTAGCATCACGGCTGAAGTTAAATGCTGGCAAGTTCTTACTTGGAGCGTTGTCCTGGTCCCGTTTGACAAGACCATTTGCGCGCCAAGTCCAGACCCAATGTATCGCTCCCCTAAAAACGCCTGATCCATTAGACCGAACACGGAATTGGTGCCGTCATGCAGGCCTATAAGTGTTCCCCACTGGGGAACACCTGTTATGAACGCTCTTGTTCCATCCACGGGATCCAGAATCCAGGTAAACCCGCTTGTACCGGTTTTCTCGCCAAATTCCTCACCAAGGATTCCGTCATCCGGACGATGAACATCTAGAATTTCCCGCATCGCAATTTCGGCGTCGCGGTCCGCCATAGTGACTGGATCATAGCCATCGGTACCAAGCTTGTTGTCGATGACCATCGGTCGACGGAAATGCGGAAGTATTTTCGCGGCCGCTGCATCCGCTAGCAACAGGGCGATCTTTTCAATCTGCCTGATGGCGTCTGATTCCAGCATAAAGTTTTTTTTATTTCCTTTGGTAAACAAGATTATCGATATTTTACAGATTAAAGATCCGGAGCCACGAACCCTATAGCTGCGCCGTCAAGTGCACCCAAAGGTCGCTAAGTCATTGTATGTCATATTTTTGACTTGCCTCACAGAACCAAAAAGCTGTGTACAATGTCCGAACCTTGCAACATTCTGGTGCTCTAAAAAATGGTATTGATGTCACGAGCTTGATTCAGAAATTGCCAGCAAACTTCAGACTATGGGCGAGTTGGCACTTAATAACATAAAGAATATAGTTGGATGAGCGTTATCAATTAGATACTCACCAACAATAATAGCAATAAAGCGATGAGTAAAACTTTTATCAGTTGTGTGCTTTTTACGGCAATCTTGCTGCTGTCTGGTTGCGCTGGAATTTCGTTCAACACCAACTATAAAAGATGGACTTACGATCTTCTGCGACAAGAAGATTGTAGACAGAACGACCCTGATAGTTTTTGTTCACGCACCTTTGTTTTCGAATTCGATGAATATGAAATTTTACGCCAGGAATTTTTACGTACCAGCAACGATTCCCACGATAACAAAAACAGATACGGTGCGGTAGACGACGTCGATTCACCCGTTTCCGAACGGCGCAAAGCACCGCCCCAATTCTGATATCTGCTCCCTCTACCTCCGCGCCTTAATTACCTGGTGACTATGTTACTACCTCAAATAATCGCTCATCGGGGCGAGTCAGGCCTGGCTCCCGAGAATACATTGATTGCGATTGAACGAGCAGCGCAAAGTGGGGCTATCTGGGTGGAGCTCGACGCCAATGTCAGCAGTGACGGTATCGTTTATATACATCACGACGACACTCTGAGCAGATGTACAAACCTGGACGGCTATCTGATAGCCAAATCGTCAAACAACCTAGATTTGGCAGATGCGGGTGAATGGTTCGATCCATCTTTCTCCGGAGAGCCCTTACCCAGATTATCAATGGTTATTGATCTTTTGGAAGAAAAAGGTCTTGGGCTCAATCTCGAGATCAAGCCTTCGCCTGGCTGGGAAGAACCAACCACGCTCGCTGTTTGTAAGCTCCTGGACCGTCAATGGCCGCGGGACCTCCCGTTATTGATTTCAAGCTTTAGCGAAAGGGCAATGGGTTTGTGCCACAAGATTGCATCCGATCGTCGGAGAGGATTTATCGTATGTGCAGTTCCCCCAAATTGGCATGATCTTCTCACTACACTTGATTGCCAAACCCTGCACTGCGCTGGCGAATTGTTAACTGAGAAAGTTGCCAGGGACATTAAGTCTTCAGGCTTCGGGTTACTCTGTTGGACAGTCAATAATCCTGAAGATGCTCACCGTCTGTTTAGCTGGGGAGTAGATTCTGTGTTCACAGATTACCCCTCCCGTTTACTGGCTGATCTGACACCGGCCGCTTGAAAATTTTCCCGGGTAACAGGTAGGGTTTCTCATCTCCCAGTGTTCTCAGGATCGAAGGCCAGATGGATTTCCAGCAACAGCTGTGGGTGTAGCCCTTCGCAACAATACCTATAGCGTTCTTCTGTGCATTAACCCAAGCGGCATTTAGTTCAGGAGGTATGTTTTTGTCGCGGCCGCCAAAATAATGAATCTGATCTATTTTCTCTGACAAAGCGGGTCTGACCGCAGGATTTAGAGATGTGTATAGTGGAGAATATCCGTGGTAGCGAATCCACCCGTCGGTGTCGATATTACCGGCGAGCGTAACGATACTGCGAACCTCAGATATCTGCTCTGCAATCAAGAGCGCCAACGCGCCTCCTCCACTGTGCCCAAAAAGATCAACATGGTCAGGTTTGAGTTGGTCAATTTCCTCTCTTAAAACAGCAACCATGCTGTTCACGACTGAGGGCGAATATCGAGCTGAAGTCCACAACTCGTCACTGCATCCCTCTGAATCAGACAACCCGTTATAACAGGGTCTCCCTATATAGACCGACTGTACGCTATCAAGAGTCATCAGATTTAGCATCAGGGCGCGACGAGGCGTTGGATCGCGCATGCGGAAAAACCTTAAAACCCATGGCAGGCCATCACCTTCCAGATATACATGCAACGATTTGTCTGCGATTTTTCCTCTGGACCGGTAAACCACATGTTCAAACTTTTCTGTTAAAACACGACCTTCCAACAGTTGATTAGCCTTTGCAAATTCGCCTAGTCTCGCCGCAGGAGATGCACATCCGACGATCAAAACAAGATGCAGCAACGCCGTTATTTTAATTGATTTCATTAAGCGACACTCGATGGCCAAAATACTGAAAATTCAAAATGTAAGTGCAACACACTTTCAGGCATCGTTCAAAGCCAGTTTCTTGGTCTTTCAAACTCATTAAAGAGTGGATTGAAAATTTAATTTGTCGCCTGGAGAAAGTACCCGGCCTATGAAAGTGAAACGTTCATTAAAAGTGGGTCGTTTGAGTTTTAAAGTTGCCACTATATTAATACGTTTTGATTATAGTCACACCGAAATAGTCATGCTGACTTCGATCGTGGACAACATCCATTACTGTACAATAACGCATATTTTCTATACTAATGGAACCTAGCGAACGAACAAATACATAGAATAAAATATTCGACCCATGATTTTCAGAAGCTTCATTAAGCGTCCAAGTTGCTCTTTATCTTATTGGTGGTAGTCTTTACTTGAATTGAACTAACGATTGATCGATGAATATGTAAATGCCGGGACGACAAAGTGTAGTGTCTGTTCTCTGGCCGTTATTTCTAAAAGCTGATGTTCAAAAGCGTCCGCATTACCGGTATTTTATTGAGCGCACTTCCCTGCTAACAATCCTTCGATCGCAATATCTTCATCGAGGGTTGCCCAACGCAATCCGTTTGGACTGATGGTGTAATCGGTGCGCTCTGCATTCGTTGCGTTAATCAATCGCGGAAGCCAAGCTAGTAGTCGTTCCATCTCATAATTTAGGATTGTAGTCTACAATCATAACAGTGTGTTGCAACTGTTAAGAAATGGA
>JAVJHY011524143.1:0-12197 GCA_035593235.1 Phascolosoma agassizii | reverse complement strand
TAGGAGTCCCCGAGAGGCACTCTTGCCCCGTGCCAATTACCCTATTGGTTTTCGCGTCGACCAGCTTACCAGCAAAACAAAACCCCATGTCCTCAATGCCATCTCCGTCGATGTCCGGCACCGATGCAGGCATGCCTGCTTCAGCATGAGCTTCTAAGATGACGATCAAACGTGGATCCGCCGGCCCTGGCGCTGCCAGCGCGGTTGTGCAGATGAACAGTCCAAGCAGAAAAGCGACAGCCGAGGCGCTCGGCACATTGCGTTGACCCATGAGTCTCTCCATAAATTGGTATATGGAGAGTCGACGCTAAACCGCGATGTACAAGATGTCTTTCGCAAACCATGACCGTTTTCTTCGCAAAACCTTTTTATATTAGAATCAATTGGTTAGATAGTACTGAGGGTGATGAAAGCTACCTGTGCTACTTTATTGATCAACTTTTTGCGCTGAGTCGACGTTAGCTTTTGGCCGTAAGCTACCAGTTTGGTGATTGGATCGTTCTGCCTGAGGCGAATCAGCTCTGCCGGGGTGAGCATTCCACTCGTCTCCAGAGCAAAGAAATGGCCGTGCTCTGTTGTTTGCTTGAGCAAACTGGGAGTGTCGTTTCATTGGACGCATTACTTGAGATCGTCTGGGGCGAGCAAGTGGTGGAACCCAACGTTGTTCACCGGGCAGTTTCTCGCATTCGGCGGGCCCTCGAGGACAACCCGCGACGACCTGAGTACATTGAGACGATCCCCAAGCGGGGCTACCGCACCTTAGCTGTGGTCAGCAAAGAAGTTTTTGAGCGGGCTCCAGGCCAGTCAGAACGCGGTTCTGTCGAACAGCTGAAGGCGGGCGTAAGCGAAAACTTGCCGCCAGAGCACTTGAAAGAACTCACGACCGCACCCGTAACACGGCAGCGGCCCGCAGTCTCACCGCTGGCGGTGGCCTTTGCGTTGACGGTTGTGTTGGCCCTGACTGCGGATGGAATGCAGCGCCACGGTCAAAATGCGATCCATGGAGGGCTTGCAAACCACGCCATTACCGAGCCCACTATCCCCGTCAATCGTCTCACGCCCTCCGCCCCAGGTTTGACATCCAAAGCGGCGAAGAACGATCCTGCAGCCACACTCACCATTCAAGTTTTTCCGTTTGAAAACTTAAGTCCTGTGGCTGACCACGAGTACTACGCGTCGGGATTTTCCGAAGCGCTGATCTATCGATTGTCAAAGCTGGAGGACCTGACAGTTGTGATTGGGAGACCGGGTGCTCAGGATCAGTCAGGTTCTAATCAGCAACTGCCGACAGCAGCGAAAGCCAACAAGAGCCTGACAGGCAGCCTCCGTTACGACAGTGAACGCGACTGGGTAAGCATTTTTGTTCGAATTGTGGATTCACGAACAGGCCACATAGAATGGTCCGAGAACTACGAGCAACCGGTCGCCGGTTTGGCACGCCTACAGGGGGTCCTTGCCAAAGAGGTGGCCTCTAGGCTCGAGGTTGATATCGCTCCTGTCTTCTCGACAACAATTGGCGCAGCTTCCACCCGTAACCCAGACGCCTACGCCCTTTACCTAAAAGTGCTGGCCGACCTGAGATCGTATCGTTTTCAATCGCTGCATGAAGATCTTGATCGAGCGATCGCGCTGGATCCGGATTTTGTTCTAGCGATGGCGCAGAAAGCGCACCTCTACAGCCTATCCGCAACCAGTGGCTTCGGAAGCAGCACGCCGATGACTGCGCAATTGGCAAATCAGCATCTCGAACAGGCAACCCGCTACGCCAACCAGGCATTGCAAGTGGATGATGAACAGCCGTTAGCAGTTCTGGCGCTCGCCCGCGTACATTTTGCCAAACGCCGCTGGTTAGATGCGTATGTGCACGCAGAACAAGCGCTCGCGCTAGCTCCAAACGATGTTTCTACACAGTTTTTCTACGCATCGAATCTCTTCTATCGGCATGAAAATCAACAGGCGATTCGTGTCTTTCAGCGAGCCATTCAAGCTGAGCCTTGGAACCCAAGTTTGCCGCTGTTCGCTGGCGGCCGGGCGATACTCGCTGGTGAACACTCAATCGCACGACGCTGGTTGTTGCTGGCTGCCGAGCGTGATGGCGGAGCGCTGTCACACTACGCGTACGCGATGCTTGTGCAGAACGCGATTTATTCAGAGTCTCGGCATGAAATCGGCGACATACTGCGGCGCGTTGAGTTGTTGTATGCCGACCAAGACACGGGTCCGTTAGTGACTGCGATATTGCTCGACGCTTACACCCTAACGGATGACCAAATGGCCCAAAAACGCTATCGGTTGAAGCTCGAGCAGCAACTGAGCGTGCAACCTACGCGCAGTGAGAATGCGGGGTTTGAGCTTTCGTTGCAGCTCGCTTTGGGCGAACCAGAAGCTGCAATCTGGGCGCTCAACAGAATCTTAGACTTTGGTTTTCCCGCTACCGACGCGGCAGATCTGAACTTTCACTCTGATTCTGCAAAATTCCGAGCACTTCGTGCTCATCCTGACTTCGCGGCACTGAAGGCACGCGCGGCAAAACCAATTCAGGCATCAAACAATTTTGTTTCCTGGAACGATCGATGAGAGCCACTAAAAGTTCCCTTCAGCCACTTGGAAACAAGGTATCCCCAGATCACGCCACATTTGGACAACTGAAATTCGGTCATCGAAAACGGCGAGTACGCGGTCAATGAACTGATACTGCATCGCCCACTCCCTCTTGAGAACGTGGTCCGCCCGGCTGTCTGAGGCAGACCGCATCAGCAACTGCTGAAAAGGTACGGCATGTTTCGCCAACCAACCACGCGTTTCTAATTCAGCCACGTCACTGCGACCGCTAACGATCCATATATCGTATTCTGCGTCATACAACGCACGCAGAACGTTTGTTACTGCCTCATTAGGCGGGTCAAGCAAGGACGCCTTGTTAAAGCTGTGCCAATCGGGTCGATCACCGTCCAATAGCGCACGGCGGTGATCGACCAGTGCTAACGTGCCATCCATATCGAATACATATCTATTCTTCTTCAATCCGTGGTCATTCACTAGGTTCTCCGCAGAGCTGGCTGTCGGAGCATCTAAGCTACTCCGACTTCAATCTCACCAATTGATCCATCACGCCATCCAGCCCATCATAGACGTTGAGCGTGCTAACACTTGAGGTCACACTTTGCAGCGCTTCGAGTTCCTTCAGGCGGGCCATCATCGGATTGCCTTCCAGTTGCCGCGCGGTGTTAGCAAGTGCTCTTACGTTCTGCGTCTCGTCGCGACGCCGGATAGCGTTAGCTTCTGCTACTTTCTCCGCTTCAACAACCTGGTTCAAAATTGCTTTCATCTCACCAGGAAGAATGACGTCTTTGATGCCCACCATAGCGACGGCAACACTATTCGGCGCCCGACTGACTCGGATAGTTACCGTCGAGCGCAAGAATCGCCGAGCCCGCGGGTCTTCGAGGGAGAATGGAACGCATTCTCATTCGCAGACCGCGATTTCACTATTTGCGCGATAACGACCAAAATTCGGGTATGCGAGCGCGTCTTTTGCAGTAAAAATTACAATCTATGGAAATTAAACGAGAAATGGTGCGCGCGTTGCGGACCTTGCTGCGACCGATAGTCCGTCTGCAGATAGCCTGCGGCCTCAACGCTCGGGATTTTGTCGAGATTGTAAAGTCGGTCTACGTCGAAGTCGCGTCAAATGAGTATGGCAAGCGCGGCCGCAAGGCAAACATGTCGAAGGTCGCGGTGCTTACCGGTCTGACACGGCGAGAGGTTTCCCGATTGCGAAAGGTCAATGAACACGACCCGTTGCAGTTACAGGACCCAATGGTACCCGTCGGTCGCGTGTTGTCTGCATGGCATCAGGACCCGCGATTTCTAGACGACAAGAAGCAACCGATGCCCCTGCGCAAAAACGCTGAATTTGTGAATTTGGTGAATGAGTGTCGAGGCGACATACCAGCAACAGCAGTGATTAGGGAGTTGGAGTCTGCAGGATCGATCTACATCGACGGTGGATTGGTGTGGGTACTTGCGCGGTACTTCCTGCCGGTAGCGATGGACGGGCATTCGATCGAGCGATATGGTCGTGTACTAGGGGATGTCAGCGCAACGATTACTCACAATGTGTTGAGTTCTGAGGAGTCAGTGCTGCGGTTTGAAGGACGCGCAGTCCATGAGCAAGTATCAGCGGGTTCATCGGAAGCGTTCAGAAACTATATAGACCGTCGTGGCCAAGAGCTGCTTGAGGAAATGGACGATTGGCTTAATGATCACGCAGAGCGCGCGGAGACCGAGTCTGCAGAACGAATGGGTATTGGCATCTACATGATTGGGGGCATTGAGTAACTCATGTCTCTTCGATTGGCACCGACAATCACAATGCTGCTGTGCTTGCTCGGGCAGACGTCATGCGGCGGCGGTAGCAGTAGCGGTACACAACCGATGCAGATTATTGACCGGAGTGGCTATACGGTCGGCCGCATCAGTGGTTTCGGCAGTGTGATCGTCAACGGCGTTCGTTTTGATACGACAACAGCATCCATTTTGATTGACGATGAGCCTGCAGCGGAGTCGGCGCTCGCGGTCGGCCAGGTCGTAGTGGTGATCGGATCCGTCGATGGTGATCAGGGTATCGCAGAAAGTATACAGACCGATCCACAGGTTCGCGGTCCGGTCAGCATCTTGTCCACGCAAAACAATCAACTCACGGTACTGGACACGGTTGTATTGGTAACCCCAGATACCCAGTGGGATGCGGGGATCAGTCCGGGTCGGATCGAGACCCTAGCAGTCGCTGACGTAATAGAAGTCTTTGGCTTCAGAGATGCAGCTGGCAGTATTCGGGCCACATTTATTCGCCGATCGCCCGACCCAGAGTTGGAGGTGCAGGGGATCGTTTCTCTACTGAACAATGGCGCTAGCTTTTTTATGCTGGGGAATCTCGGCATTGACTATACAGGCGCCAATCTCCTCGGGTTTGCCGGCGAGGCGATTAGCAATGGCGACCTAGTTGAAGTGGAAGGCGTGATGCTAGACGCCGCAGGTACGCTGATTGCGGCAAGGGTCGAGCGTGAATCCAGCGCAGACATTTCCGCCGGTGTAGAGAATACCGAAGTGGAACTGGAAGGACTGATCACGGCAATTCCTAGCAGCGAACGTATGTCTGTTGGAACGGTGTCGGTGTTGCTGGATGCCCAGACCAGATACGAAGGTGGAACCGTATCGGATCTGCAGCTCAACCGTCTTATTGAGGTCGAAGGGCGTGTTGATTCGATGGGTTCGATCATTGCTCGGGAGATTTCGTTTCGCGTTGACTCCGAGTTTGAGATCGAAGCGACGGCGGAAGCCATCAGTGAAAACTCGATAACGCTCCTAGGACTGTCATTGGTCGCCGTCAGCACTACTGCGCTGATCGATGAAAGTGATCAGAATCTGCAGCCGTTCGCGTTGACCGATGTTGCCCTGGGGGATTTTCTGAAGGCTAGAGCGTTCGCTGAGGGAGATACGTTGATACTGAACCGGATTGAACGCATTAACCCTGAGGACAGACTGAAGCTGCAAGGTCCAGTGTCAGATATTCTGGTCAATCAACTGGTAATCCAATCTGCGATCGTCAACGTCGATCAGAATACCGAGTACACGATCGATGGTGAAAACGTTTCCCAAGTGGAATTTTTCGCCCAGCTCCGACCCGGTCAAGTCATAGAGGCCGCTGGCCAATCACCAGAACCTGGGGTGCTTCTGGCAGATGAGGTGGAACTGGAAGATTAGGGCTACTGAGACATCCGATTGAATATCGCCGCGAGAGTCCCGGGAGCCGACTCAAGGAGCGACGTCCATTGTGGGTCGTCCATTTCTCTGACCAGGGATCTGACACTCTGCCCTAGCTTGTTTCTGCTATTTACCGAGGCGCCTGCGGAAATTAGTAGAGCCGCGCTTTCAGCGGATCGCTGTTGAACCGCAGCGAGCAACGGCGTATCGCCATAGGTATTTTGGGTATCGAGATCGGCCCCTTTGTTCAACAGCAGGGCCACCGAGTCGCTAGCATTGGCGTGAGAAGCCAGGATGAGTGGTGTATTCCCGAGCTTGGTGGCCAATTCAATGGTCTTCTGGCTCACCAATGCGCTAACAATCGGGAGCTGATCGCTCTGAACGGCTAAGTGGAGTGGCGTTACTCCGCTGTCATCCGCCTGATTCTGTGCACCCACCTCGAGCATTCTGGTCGCAAATTCGATGTGGTCCTTCTTGACCGACCACCACAGTGGCGTTCGCCCTTCTGAATCCATCCGCTCAACTTCGCTGTCATGTTCGAGTAGCTCTTCAAGCATTCCAACGTCACCGATCTTCGCGATGGCAAAGATCGGCCAATGACCCTTCTTGTCTGCGATACCCGGATCTGCACCGCTGTTCACTAGCGCTTTCATGCAGTCTGCACAGCGTCGCTTGATCGACAGGAGCAACGGAGTTCGCCCTTTGTTGTCTATCGCATTGACGTCGGCACCGGATTCGATCAGCGCCAGCACGGGAGAATCTTGTCCTGAGGTGACTGCTGCATGAAGTAGTGTCAGTGCGTTCTCGTCGCGCCAGGCATTGCTGACACCAGCATCGAGCAATCGTTTCACGATCTGCCCATGCCCATGCTTGACTGCGTAGGACAAAGCCGTCTCTCCTGCGGCGTCCATTGTGTTAAGCGGCACGCGAGCAGCAATCGCTTCTTCAACGCGCGCCAAATTGCCTATCCGCGCATAGTGCAAGAGCGTCGCCTGACTGCTATCTGCGCTGGATTTACGCTTTTTGACTGTGACCTGAACCAATCCTGGGTAAAGAGCGGTGAGGGCCGGGTCAGCCTGCCGAGCGGCAATCATCTGAGCGGACCAACCTGACTTGTTCTTCAGTGCGGGGTTGGCACCTGATCGAAGCAGTAGCCTCGTCACACCCACGTGTCCAGCACCCGTTGCCATCTGAAGCGGCGTCTGCCCTTGCCCATTTTTGAAATCGACACGGGCCTTAGCTCGCAGAAGCGTTTTTACTGTCTCCACATCTCCGACCCGCGCTGCGTAGTGAAGCGCTGTGTTGCCAATCGAATCAACGCCATCAACCTTCGCGCCCCGTCCCAGCAGGAAGGGAATCCAAGATTTAGCCTGACGTTCAACAGCAAATATCAGAATCGGTGTGCCAAGCGGCGACTGCTCACCACCGGTTATTGCGGATCCGAGTTGACTAGGGTCCGCCTCCGGCCGAATACCGGAAAAGAGATCGGTATTGTCTACCTGGACTGCCTGCGATGCACTCGGTCGGATCCGCGTATCGGCACCGCCGTCACTTCTCTTATGCGCAGGCTCGGCCCGACTCAATATCGAGGCCAGTAGGCGTTCAGCCTCTGGAACTTGCGCCTCGGCGCTTGGCCTGAGAAGCGCCACGGCCACATCCAAATCTTTAGGCACCCCTCTACCTAGCCGATACAGAGTAGCGAGCTCGATGGTTGCTCTATGATTTCCCGCTTTGGACTGCGCGGTCAACCATGGCAAGGCACCATCGAAATCGCCGAGCATCATCTGCTTGCGAAGCGCTTGCGGCAATGGCTCGAGCGCGGTAGCCGCCATTGAGCACCACAGCGACAGGGGGAGTAGTAATCGCATCAGCTGCTTATTGCGTGCCATATTTAGTCTCCATGCCAATGCCGACTTCCTTGAGTAGCCCGTTAGGCAAAATTCCACCTGCGCAAATGATCACTGCGTGGTTGTCTATCTCGATGAGCTTCTGTCGCTGCTCCAGCAGCACATTCTCGGCTTCAATGGTGGTCACGTTAGATTCCATGAGCACTCGTAACCGCCCTTCCCTTTCGTGCTTTGCTACTCGTTCTCGGTTCTTCAGCTTGGCGCGGCTAAAGGCGGCGCTGCGATATGAGAGAGTCACGTCTTCGCTGCTCTCCTCAGCAATAGAACAGGCCGCCTCAAGGGCGCTATCGCCGCCGCCGACAACCAAAACCGACTGGCCGTTGTACTGAGCAGGATCAACCAACGAATAGGTCACCTTGGGCAGCTCTTCTCCTGGAACGCCAAGCGCTCTGGGCGTACCGCGTCGGCCAATGGCCAGCAACACCCGCCGAGCCAGGTATTTGCCCCGATCGGTAACGATCACCAGGTCATCTCCTGGGTCGCGATCAATCCCGACCAGGCGTTCATTGCAGTGGATCTGCATTTTGGTTTCCCGTTGGACTTTGGACCAGAATCCGATCAGCGCTTCTTTGGTCGTTTCAGTGAATTTCACCATTCCAACAATCGGGAGTTCTGCGGGCGCAGTCATTACCAACTTACCTCTGGGGAAGCTGGCAACGGTGCCACCCAGGGCAGTTTGCTCGATGGTCCGATAGTTCAGGTCCGCCTTCATTGCCCCCAGTGTCGCAGCCATACCTGCAGGGCCTGCACCGACGATCAATACATCGAGTAGATCTTTCGAATCGGATTTTTTGGGTAGACTGTCAACGATGCTCTGCATCGCCTGGCGCCCTTGCGTGATGGCGTTTCGGATCAGGCCCATGCCGCCCAATTCACCCGCAATATAGATCCCCGAAACCTCGGTTGAAAAATCACTTCGAACATTGGGAATGTCGACGCCTCGTTCAGCAGTACCAAACACTAGGGAGATCGCATCCACAGGACATACCGCCTGGCACGCTCCGTGACCGATGCAATCCGTGGGCGACACCAGAATTGCCTTGCGACGGACCAGCCCAAGCACTTGGTGAGCCGGGAACTCTGGACAAGCGTGAATACAAGACTCACAGCCAATACAGCGACTAGGGTCGATCACAGGGTGCAAGGACGGTGGCTGCGTTAACCCGGCTTCTAGCGCCTCTTCGTGCACCTCTAAGACAAGGGCATCAATTCGGGCGCGCTTTTTGACCATGAGCGAAAAGATAACGAGCAACGGTATGGCATATGCTCCGTAGACCCAATAGCTCGACATCAAGACTCTGACCTCATTCTCATGTACTGATTCGCATCGTCTCTGAACCCGTACCGCTATGATATTTCCAACGTTTGCCACATCCCATTACCCATGAGCGTAGTTGAGCGTTCTGCCACATCCAAAAGCGGCTACCTGACGGCCTCTGGCTACCTGGTTGTCGTTTTGGTGGTCTGGTCGTTGTGGTCGGTTCGAGACCAGCGACTCATCATTGCCTCCGAAGGCCTTGGTTACTGGCTCGGCATCGGTGGCGCCACGCTCATGCTGTTGTTACTGCTATATCCTCTGCGCAAGCGGAGTCGATGGCTCCGTAACGCGGGAGCGATTCGACACTGGTTTCAGGCACATATGATCCTTGGAATCGTGGGACCCGTATTCATACTGCTTCACAGTAACTTCAACCTGGGCTCACTCAACAGCAAGGTTGCGCTTTTTTGTACAATAGTGGTTTCTACCAGCGGAATAATTGGCCGCTACCTTTACGCTAAGATTCACAATGGCATGTACGGGCAGCGTGTCACTTTCGATTCAATTCAACGGCAAATGTCTGAGGTACAGGACTCCGGCTCGTCAATTGCAACCCTGCTGCCAATGCTCAACAAGCGCTTAAACGCATTAGACAGTCAAATGGACAAAGCCCGACAGGGCACTATCGCCTCCATTCAACACGCAATATTTTTAACGTTTCGACTGTCGGTCACCAAACGCCTATTACGACGGCAGATTCGCAGTCACCTAAAGCAGCTGAGTAAGAAATCCGCGGTTGTTACTGAAAACAGAAAGCGCCTCCAGCGCAGTGCCTACGGATATCTAGAGTTTCGATTGTCAGTATTGCGCAAATTTGCACAGCTACAGGCAGCCGAGCGGTTGTTCTCGCTATGGCACATCGTTCACTATCCGCTTTTCATAATACTGGTCGTTGCCGCTGTCGTTCATATTGTTGCGGTTCATATGTACTGATGCTGTTCTCGCCTCGGGTTGCCCTCCCACTTTTGCTCTTGATTTGCACGAATGTCGCCTTTGTGCCAGCAAACGTTCAGGCAGCCAGTATTGAATCCCTCGTCATGCCGGGCGCACTGACGAATGCCCACGAAGATCTGGAAGACGAGTGTGCGAGCTGCCACCAAAACTTTAAGCGCGACACGCAACGCGTCCTGTGTCTCGACTGCCACGATGACGTGTCGACAGACATCGAAGCGCAGCAAGGCTTTCATGGCCTGAACAGTGAAGCTTCCGTCGACGAATGTCGCACCTGCCACACGGAACACAAAGGGCACGACGCCGACATAACTGGTCTCATCCCGGAAACTTTTAGCCACGCGCAAACAGATTTTCCATTGCAGGGTCAGCATGCTTCTACCGATTGTGCATCCTGCCACGATGGCTCCAAAAGCTACCGAGAAGCGCCTACAGCCTGCACGGAGTGTCATGCCGAGGACGATCCGCACAAAGGTAATCTAGGCAGCATCTGTTCCGACTGCCATCAGTCAGACGGCTGGTTAGATGTGGCGTTTGATCACAACCAAGAAACAGATTTTCCGCTGACCGGCGCACACACCAAGGTGGTTTGTGCAAGCTGCCATGTAAACGAGATATACGAGGATACTGTGTCAGATTGTCACAGCTGCCACCGCCTAGACGACGTTCACAACGGACAACGCGGCGCTTTGTGCGGGGATTGCCACTCAACCGAGGACTGGCAGACAAAGACCTTTAACCACGCCCTCGAGACTGGGTTCAATTTGGAAGGCAAGCACGCCGATTTGGAGTGCGCCAACTGTCACCTCGCAGATATGGCATTAGAGCGGCCACCCACAAACTGCGCGGGCTGCCACTCAAGCAGCGATCCCCACCTGGGGCGCAACGGCACGCAGTGCGCCGATTGCCATTCTCAACGTACATGGAACGTTGACTTTGATCATTTCGAGGTTACCGGGTTCGCTCTCCAGGGAGCGCACAATTCGCTCGACTGCAATCAATGCCATGAGGGTGAATTGACCGATGCCTTGCCCACGGAGTGCAGCAATTGCCACAAAGCGGATGATCCTCACGGGGCCAAACTGGGGGAATGTGGTCATTGCCATTCCGAGCAAGACTGGCTCAACGACATCAGCTTTCACCACGATCTCACCAAATTCTCCCTGATTGGTGCGCACAAACTGACCAGCTGCGAACAATGCCACAACGGCTTGCTATTTGGTGGCAATGAAGGCGCGCGCTGTGTCGATTGCCACCTCGAAGACGACACCCACAAGAGGTCCATGGGCGATGACTGCGCGTCATGTCATTCACCCGTCGGTTGGACCTATTGGCAGTTTGATCATGACAAACAAACTGACTATCCGCTCACCGGTGCACACCGCGATCTAAGCTGTGATGGCTGTCACGCATTGGGGCGAGCCAAACCACCATCCTCCAAATGCCAGAGCTGCCACCGCCGAGACGACGCGCACCGGGGCGCTTTCGGCTCGAACTGCCACCGTTGCCATACGACCGACTCCTTCGAAGGGGCCAGGGCAGGAAAGATCAGATGAAACACTGGTTTCTGTTGACGACCAATGCGCTCCTTCTTTGTTGCGCCACTCATAGTCTCGGTCAAACGTCCAATTACGATCATGACATCCATGGGTTCGAGCTCGACGGTTCACATCGCTATTTGAGCTGTGAGTCTTGCCATCTGTTAGGCGTTTTCGCCGGCACGCCACGGCAGTGTTCAACCTGTCACGATGGCTCAGGCGCCTATGCGGAAACGTTTACCCAGGCATCGCACCTTGCTACCACCCGCAACTGCGAATCCTGCCATACCACAGTGAGCTGGCCGGCGGTTGTCCAAGTCGATCATGCAGAGACCCTGGGCACCTGCAGAAGTTGCCACAATGGCACTTCTGCGTCTGGCTTACCTATCAAACACGTACCCACAAACGCAGAGTGCGACAACTGCCACAACGACGTCACCTGGATGACCACACAGTTCGACCACTCGGATGTGGTGCCAGGAACCTGTTCCACCTGCCACAACGGTAGCACCGCCACCGGAAAGCACCCACAGCATCTACAAACGGCGGCCGAGTGCGACGACTGCCATACAGCCGTCGCTTGGATTCCCGCGACGTTTAACCACGATGGTATCAGCAGCGGCTGTAGCAGCTGCCACGACGGCGTACAGGCCACGAGTAAAAACCCTACTCATATCACGACCACCAATGTGTGCGAGGACTGCCATACCGTGGTGT
>JAVJHY011524033.1:0-12200 GCA_035593235.1 Phascolosoma agassizii | reverse complement strand
GAGCCGCTTTGTCAAATTCAATTTGACCAGAGACGCTGCCTTCCCCCACCGTTACTGCGTAAGGTATACGCCCATCGATATCATCACCGACCCACTCGATGACCGTGCGGCGCTCATTAACGTCGAGTTTACCAACTTCAGTTGCAAGACCCATGACGGCTATACCGTGTGCGCATAAGCGGTTGCAATGGAAGCCTGGCTGATACCGAAATCACGCCCTATCGGTTCCAGAAAAACCGAAAACGTGTAGGATTGGCCCGGTCCGCTGGAAAACATGCACACGGCTGCTACAGCCACAATCAGCCAGCCATAGTAAAACCATCCATTTGCTGCATTGGCGGCGGTAAAACGAGTTTTCATGTTTACGCTTGCTATCATCGCTGGTGCATAATACGGTGCAGGTCCTGACCGTTCAATGGATAACTATGAAAGCCATACAGCTTACTCGTCACGGTAAACCGTCATCAAGCTGCATCTGCGTTGAGCTGATAGACCCCGCACCGCCGGCAGCCGGACAAATTGCTGTTGCCATCAAGGCCGCGGCTATTAATCCTGCCGATTTACTCATCTTTGAGGGAAGCTACCCCGGGCCTGAACAACTCCCGGCGTTTGTCGGTATCGAAGGCGCTGGTGAAGTCGTTGCAGTCGGTCGCGGTGTCACAGAATTCACCCCCGGCGATTCCGTAATCAGCATGGGCAGAGCCAATTGGGCTGAAACGGTCACAGCAGATGCCAATCAGTTTGTGCCAATACCGAGTGCTCTTGATTGGCGGGATGCCGCGCAACTGAAAGCCAATCCCCCATCGGCTTGGTTGATGCTAACGGACTTCGTTGATCTGCAACCTGGCGATTGGGTGATACAAAATGCCGCCAATTCGGCGGTGGGACGACACGTGATTGCATTTTGCAAGGCACGAGGTCTTCGCTCGATGAATGTTGTCAGGCGACCGGAGCTGATAAGTGAGTTGACCCACCTCGGAGCTGATCACGTTGTTGTGGATACAGACCATCTGGCTGCGGAAGTCAGGGCGCTGAGCGGCGCAGACGCCAGAATCCGTCTGGGCATCGATGCAATCGGTGGCACCGGCACGCTGAGAATTGCCGATTGCCTGAGCGATGGTGGCACGGTAGTCAACTATGGTTTCTTGTCCGGAGCTCCATGCCAGATGACGCCGACCCACACCATTGTGAATGGATTAACTCTGAAGGGCTTCTGGCTTGTCGGATTCATGCAGCGTTCATCGAGACAGCAGATCATCGAGCTGTATCAAAAAATGTCGGCCGCCTTTGTTGCCGGTGAACTACAGGTTCCGGTAGAAGCCGAATACGCACTGGGCGATATCACCAAGGCGCTGGCACATGCTTCACAGGAAAGTCGTCAAGGAAAGATCCTGTTAAGACCGGATCGGGGCTGATTGGTGGGCTGTGCTGGGCGAATGCTAATAGTCACCGAAAAATAATGGCCTGTGTCGTCTTGTTCTAGGTGCGGCTGATATTTATTGTATCAAGATATACACAGAACACCATAGCGCTCAATCTAGCTCCAGAATTGCTCCCAGAGACTGTCGGTACCTGATAGAACTCAAGGTGGCAGTGGATAAGGCTCAAGACAGGTTGAGACCTGAGCAGGCAAAGTGCTGGCATGCCAGATATCGTCGAATAGTTAAGGGTGCGCAAACCGAATGTACGCCACCAACAGAGAATCTTCGTAAGGTTACTCGCGGTCGATTAAAACGCAGCAAGTAACGAAACCGCTCGAACGTCATAATAAGTACGAACAAAACATGTTGCGATTGATGAATGATCCGACTGAATCGATAATAGAGCCATATGGCATAGCTTATGATCTGTGGAGGACGGCAATTATTGAAATAACGGAAATATTTCCGTTATTAGTTGACCGTCGGAATATTTTCCGATAATCTGATTTTCGTGGAGGCACCACAACCAGTGAGTTTTTCGCAATGGAATTTCAGAATCGCAACTATCTGATCAAAAATCAATTTTTTACGCTGATATTGTTAACAACCGTCGCGGCCTGTGGCAGCGACACGGCACTACAATTTTCGGACCTCGAGTTCGAAGGGGGCGTAGTTACCCAGGGTCGTGTTTCCGACACCGGTAACGTAACTGTGAACGGACGCTCCTTCTCAACGGCGGGCACTGCCGTTTTGATGAACAACGAATTGGCAAATGTCAGCTCGCTACGCACTGGCATGCAGATCTCCGTAACAAGCCAGAGCAGCACAGCTACTCAAATTCGATATGAAGAAGAAGTTAAAGGGCCGGTTGACTTGGTGGATATCACTGGAAATCTGATCGTGATGGGTCAAGATGTGTCGATTTCCGGCTACACCCTGATTGATGACTCAATTCCCGATCCTTTTTCAGTCGGCAACATCCTGGAGATAAGCGGTATCCGGGATGCTGACCAGGTTATTCACGCAACGTTTGTCGAAGGCAAAAGAACACCACCCAATGCCTTTGAGGTGCGTGGCCCAGTGACCCACCTGAACCGAGACACCCAAATATTCCAAATCGGCAACCTGTTGGTTGACTACGCGAATGCTCGTTTTGATGACTTTTCTGCGGCTTCGTTGAGCGACGGAGACATGGTAGAGGTGAAAGATGAATTACTTCAGTATGAACCGGGCTCCTTCTTTTTACACGCAACAAAGGTCGAACCGGACCGTATGCTTGTTAGTTCATCAGGTCAGTCTCCCGGAAGTTTTCCGCCGACTGCCGGTTCAAATAACCGCATTGAGGTGGAAATCGAAGCCTATGTCACTGAGGTAAATTCTGACGACCGTTTCAAAATTGGGCCAGTCACAGTTAACATCATGCCGCACACACGGTTTAGAGATGGTGACAGGAGTCAGCTGCAAAGAAATGCCCGTATTGAAGTGGAAGGATGGTTGAATGAGGATGGCATTCTGGAGGCCTGGGAGATTGAGTTCGATGACGATCAGTCAGACTATTATGATTCAAACGATGGCGAGTTTTTCGGCTCTAACGACAACTCCGGTACACCTGGTGATAGCGATGACGCAGAGGTTAAAGTTGAAGGGGTAGTATCCGCAATCGATACCACCAACGGCAGGTTCAGCATTAACGGCATCCAGATACAAACCGGAAATCGAACTGAATTCGAAAATGGCAACGACCAATCCATCAGCCGCAATCAGTTTTTCGATTTGCTGGTCGATCGCGTTACGGTGGTCAAAGTCAAGTGGAAACAGTTTGTGTCCTACAACGAATTCCCACATGAGGTGGAAATTGAGATTTAACAACTCACACACTGCTGAGATGTTAAATAATGAGTGGTGGAGGTATTTACTGCCTCCCGGATATCTCTGCCACTCGACCAGGGGCTGACATGCAACTCCAGGACGAACTCCACAGCGTACTGCAACAAGCGATCTACCGTATTCTGAAATCTCTGGCGCGGGTCGCTATCAGCTATGGTATTTCGGCTGGTGCAGTAACTGACCTCGTTCGCCGGGCGTTTGTCGACGCCGCGGAGGCAGAGCTGAATGAACAACAGAGCAAACCCCTCTACTCCAGAATCTGCACATTGACAGGGCTCTACCGAAAGGAAGTCGTCAGGATACAGGCCCTTCCACCCGTGGGTACGTCAAGAATTGATGATCGATACAATCGATCAACCCGCGTTGTGACGGGTTGGGCTCAGGATCAAAATTTTTGCACCAAATCAGGAAAACCCGCTGTACTGACGATGGATGGGCCTAAGGGATTTATCACGCTGGTCAAGCGATACAGTGGCGATATGACACCACGTTCAATACTCGAAGAATTAATAAGGTTAGGTGTTGTAGAAGTCACTTCACAACAACGTGTCAGGCTTTTGTCACGAGCCTATGTGCCAGAGTCCAGCGAATTAGACACCTTGAACATTCTTGGAAATGATACTGCAGAATTGCTCGATACTATCCGGCACAATATTGAAGCCACGCAAGAGACACGAAGATTCCAGCGAAAGGTCGAGTATGTCCACATACCTCAAATGCATGTTGAAGCATTCAGACAGTATGCCGCGAAGGAAAGTCAGGCTCTCCTTGAAAGGCTTGATCGCTGGCTGGCGCGTAAAGACACCGAGCATATTTCACACGGCAAACCCGGCTCTCGTCTAGGCGTTGGTATTTTTCAGATTGAAGCGGAAAATATTACCGATAGTAATTCCAGACCAGCATCGACAATGGAAGGTACTCACGATGAGTAAATTGCTACCGATTCTCCTGATTCTTCTGAGCTCTCTCTATCTACACGGTTGTTCCAGCGATGCAGGCACTGCAGGGGATGGCCCGGATGTTACGGTACCCCCACCGGGAGGAACCGGCGGCGGTATCGGCGGTAGCGGTTATTCGTTAGGCACATTGAGTGGTCTGGGCAGTATCTTTGTCAACGGTTTGCGATTTGACACTGATACAGCGGAATTCTCAATCAATCAGCAAGTAGCGTCCCAGGATCAACTTCGAGTAGGCATGCAGATTACGGCGGCGGTTGATTTTGAAGAACAAACCGCACAGAGCATTGTCTACACAGCGTCGCTAATGGGTCCGGTAGCCTTACCGCCTGATACCAGCGGACAGTTCTCTATCCTGAATCAACCTGTAAAAATTGTACGCAGTACCATTTTCGACGGTCTTTCGATCGCTGAGCTGGTAACCGGAAGCACGGTAGAGATCAGCGGAATCGTTGATTCCAGCAATACTATTATTGCCACCTATCTGCGGCGTGCACTTGATAGCGACAAGCTGGTGGTGACAGGTCCGATTCAGTCATTATCGGTTGATCGACAGAGCATCGTGATAAGAGGCCTGACCATTGATATCAGCCAGGCCGACTCGGGTGGTGCTGACCCGCAGCAATTGATGGCAGGTCAATCCGTCTTGATCACTGCGACTCTTGATCGATACTCGTCCGGCTCTGCCTCCCTGGTCGCTTCAACACTGCAGCCGTCACTTTCCATTACCCCCGACACTGACACGGCCATCGAATTCAGC
The DNA here is from genome assembly GCA_035593235.1 of Phascolosoma agassizii. Taxonomy (NCBI): domain Eukaryota; kingdom Metazoa; phylum Annelida; class Sipuncula; order Phascolosomatiformes; family Phascolosomatidae; genus Phascolosoma; species Phascolosoma agassizii. Next base: position 7,176 of record JAVJHY011524033.1, on the reverse strand, counting down.
GGTTTCGTGTCAGCGTTCGACTCCACTGAGCGGTTCACTGTTGACAGCTTTGCGGTGCTGACAAATTTCGAAACATTGGTTGAATCGATCAGCGGTACTGCACTCAATCTATCAAATGTTGCCCTCAATGTAAGGCTGGAAATAGAAGGCACATTGACTACGAACGGAGAGGTGATTGCCAGGAAGGTCGTATTGATTCCCTCTGAAGACAGTAAATTGATCGGGCAGATTGAGGGTATCGATCCTACCGAACAATCGTTGACACTATTCGGGGTTGAGGTCACATCGACTTCGCTGACTCAATACAAAGGAGACGACAGTTCTTTCACCATGAATTTTAACGCGCTGCGCGTGGGAGATTATGTAGACGTCGAAGCGTCATTCATCGAAAACCGCCTGGTAGCCAGCAAGATAGAAGTAGAAGAGCCTGATGACGACGCCAGGCTGGAGGGTCCGGTCACGCGCGTTAACGTCGATCAGGGTTTACTGGAAGTACTTGGTGTCACATTAGTATTCGGGACGGACAGCGAATTTGAGATTGATGACAGCGCTGGTGAATTGGAAGTCGGACTGAGCGAGTTTCTCAACCAGGTCGAGCCTGGCGAAATTGTCGAAGCAAGGTGGAGAAATTTTACGTCTGTGCTGAATCCGGTCGATAGCGTGGAACTGGAATAATACGGAAATTAGCGAATGATGACCAACGAAATTTTGAATACATACTACCCGGGCTATGTGGCAAGAGTTCACTCATTGTTTGCGTGGATGGTATATGCATCTGTTGCAGCCATTCTGATGCTGTCGCTGACCGGTTGGATGATCACACTTGATTATTTTTGGGGACTACCATGGATTGAGCAGGTGTATTGGTGTCTTGCGAACATAACATCAGGGCTGGTTCTGGCGCAGCTCGCGTACGTGCTTTATGTCTGCTTGACACCCGATACTAAATTTCACGTACGATCCGTTGGCAGGCCTGTATAAACGCGATTTTACCGCCTCCTCGAATGCGAGCCCCTGTAACCGACCATAGAGTAAACGGTTTGTCCAGTAATGCCCTACCACGACAACTGCATGTTGTGAACGGGATAAAGCAGTAAGTTCTGAACAGAGATCCCCGATGCGATTCCACACATCGTAGAGGCTTTCGCCACATTCCATCGGCGCATACAGGTGCTGCTTACGTAAGACGAACGTGGACTGTTCCTTGGGTGTGCCTTGACGCACACCAAAATCCAGTTCGGTTAATGTTGAGCGAACCCGAATACTCGCTCCTTGCTGAATAGATAGAGGAATAGCAGTCTGTATCGCCCTGGAAAGTGGACTGGACAGGATTAGCGACACATTATCAATCGGGAAACTATTGGCCAGCGCCTGTGCTTGTTTGATGCCGTCGTTATTGAGCGGTACTTCCTCACGGCCGGCATAGCGCGTCCGATTGGCATCCGTGAGTCCGTGACGCACCAGGTAAATCATGACCTAACACCAGAACTCTGCTCGTATAACACACTTAAGTCAGTTACCGCCCGATCCCAGTTAAACTGTTGGGCACGCTCTCGTCCGGCTACGGCCAGCGCTGTGCGCTTCTCGTTGTTTTCTGACAATTCCCCGATCACACGCGCTAAAGCTATGGGATCTTCTGCAGGTATCAATCGGGCAGACCTGCCCTGCTGGGTAATGCCTGGTATCGCGCCGGCAGCGCTGGCGATGATCGGCACTCCTGCAGCCATGGCTTCCACCAGTACCAGCCCAAATCCTTCCCATCGCGAAGGTGCAACGACAATATCCAGTGCAGCGAAAATCGGTGCTGTATCGTCAACATGACTGGTGAATCGAATGACATCCGAAAAACCAGCTGCGTGAATGGTTGCAAGTAGCTCGTGGTACATCGTACGATCTTCGATATTACCGATGATCAGAAAACGTGCATTCTGTAGCTTACATGCAAGCTGTATCGCGGCTTGTACGAATACGTCAGTACCTTTTTGCTGACAGACTCTCCCCACCAGTCCAATGGCGAATTGATCGTCTGTGAGTCCCAGTTTATTGCGGCCCGGAGACCGATCCGCTTTTGCAAACCGTGCAAAGTCGACACCGTTTTCAATGACGCTTATTCGGCAACTGCTTATACCCACCCTTTCACTGATATGGTCTCGAACAGTGTCTGACACGGCTATCATGGCATCGGTGATGGAAGCAAGATGTCGCTCCAAAGGCAATGCAGATTCATCACTGTGCCATTTGTCATCGTATTGATTGTGATAGTGACTGATAATGGCGAGTCCCCGTGAGCGACACAGGCTGGCAGCGATACGCCCGTACAGGTTTGGTCTGTACGAATGCGTGTGAATAATATCAATCTCAGTATCTTTCAGCCATCCTGCAAGCTGGGTAATCACGCCAATCTTCCCGTTCTGCTTCAGCGCACCTGCGAGCGTCACTGACGACGCTTGCAGGGAACGTAGTTGGGTATGTCCCGATTGACAGGCTTCTGGGAAATTTTTCAGGTAGTAAATAAAAGGCGTATACAGCCGCCTGTTCAGGCGAACTGCCAGTGCTCCCGCCACCATAGGTACGCCACCGTACCCCGGTGTATTTAAAATCATCGCGACTTTTCTTGGAGCATGCGTCCGGCTCATCGGCTCCCGTCTCTTACATGTGTCTCAGCGCGCAGCAAGTCGGTCAAACGACTTTGCCTGTCGCCTGAATCTTTACGAAAGGAAATTGCTAACTGTTCCAGCTCCGCACAGCAGCCAAACCAACGCAACGCATGGTCAGAAATACCGGGTTGTTTCGCTGTTTTATATCCTGCAAGTAACGTATTTTGTATGTCAGGTGGAGATAATTCTGAGTCGTGAGTAGCCACGTAAAGTCGTGTCAGCATCTGCGCAACATCCCTGTTGGTATCGCCTCTGTGGGCAAGATCCAAATCAACCAGGTACCATCTATCACGATCCAGTATGAACTGATCGGTAGACAGATCACCATGGCAAAGGCCCACCACTGGTTCGGGTGCCGCCACAGCGGAAAGCCATGTGTAACATCGCGAGATTCTGTCTGCGGCGTCAGGCCACACGGCACAGAGCCATGCAAGCTGCTGCTTCAATTCAACCAGTTGCTGAAAACGCCGCTCTGGCAACTTTGATGCGTCCTGATGATGAAAGGTTGCCAGTGCACTGCCGATGCGACTGATCAATGCCAGTGACGGAGTGGCGTTCAGCACATGACTCAGTGATTGGCCCGGGCAATACGATTGCCGATAGGTATCACGAACTGCACAAAACCCCATGTATGACGGAATTTCCAGATCTTCCGATAAAGCTGAAAACGCATTATTCACTTTCACCAATCGGCTGGCCGCCTCCAAACCTCTGCCGGGACGCTTCAGCTTCAACACGTAGCACGCTCCGTTAGCATCTGAGTGCAGTAGAGTTACGCGCCGCAGTGGCACATACTGCAGGACTCGCCTTTTCGGTTGATGATTCATCAAATCCGGCAACGACGGTAGCGAGGGGTCTTCGGGAAAATCCAGCCAGTGCGGTGGCTGATCAGGTGTGAGATTTAGCGTACGCGCCCGAAACTCATCGCCCTCCTCAGCACTAATCATCTGCAAGGACCAGTAAAATCGACGTATGCGAACTCGACCTTTGGACGTTATCCGTGCTTTCAGATCCGATTTAATCAACAGACGTTCCTGCCCTGCTTCCATATAGAGTTGCTGAACACCGGCATCAGCCAGTATCCGTGCATACAGACCATCCAGGATCCTGCCAGCGCTGCCGGATCGAATGAATGCAAACGGACGTTCCAAAGGAAGATTGACACGTTGTGTCGACAGCATCTCAGGTATATATCTGTAGCAGGCGTCGACACTGCATGAGGTTTTCCGCTCCGGGGCGTTGGGCGAAAAACTTGGCCGTTTGTAAAATCGCTGCATTCAGAAACCAGCGATAGTTTGGTGATACATCAGTTACCAATTCATGATGCGCGGCAATCAGAATATTACTGGAGAGGGCTCCCGTGAGTGAGGCCGCAGACAACCGCACCTCCAGCTTGGCTACGTCATAATCTGGATCTCCCAACGAAAGGCTTTCTGTATCAATGAATGTCAGGCAATCATCGTTCAGAAACACATGCTCGATTTTCATGTCACCATGTATCAATGTCTTTCTGTGCTCAACCTCGTTTGTTCGTAGTTTCGACAACAGCTCAGTCGCTAATTGACCAGCGACTGCATCAGACAACACGATTAAGCCACAAGCTTTCTCTGCCCGCGAGATCAGATCGTCTCGTCCCAACTCCCTGACGGCCAACCCCGATACTGCGTTCAACCGCTGTAATCCGCTTACAACCCGCCGTATTACATCAGTAACCTCAGAGGCTTCAATGGTGCAGAGGTGTTCGTCCAGCGACACGCCAGATGCTCCCGCATACGCAATGGCACGCACTCTCGGATCTACCCCTATGCACCGTGCGACTTTCACATAGCCATCAGCCAGTCTACGTGACAATTGATCATTAACATCTGCGATAGCCATAACATCGTCTTTGGCAATAACCTTGATAAACGCTATTCCATTGTTGTCCAGTGTGCACTGGAAGGTACCGGAAATACCTGGTCGATAACGTAGTAATCGCGGTGCGGCGACAAGGCTGGCACCTGTCAACCCTGGTGCCAGGTCGTAGGCCCGATCAAAAAACTGCCGTAACTCGGGTAACCTGTGATCATCGGGAAACGACTCATATAGCGCACCCGTATCTGCATCGTAGCTCGCAGCCAGATGCCGACGCATCAGGCGTTTTGCCTTATCACCGGCAAAAAACCAGATGACACCCTCTGACCCTGGTGCACTGGAATCTGCTGCACTCGCTACATGAAGTACTGCACGCTTACCTTGCTGGTAGCGAAACCTCAACAGTTGAACCTGCTCTTTGCCGGTGATACGCGACAGAGCGGCGGCATCAAGGGCCGACAGCCCAGGCAGTTCGGAATCGATTATCTGAAGCGCCATGTTGTCGCCTCTTTGATCAATGCGTAGATTACCGAACGCGGTTCACTGGTAAAGGCGTAAATCATCGCGAGTCTTAACAATGCACAGCTACGCCACAGCGCAGCGTTTTGTGCCGTGACCTCTGGATGCCCGTCTACCAGTGCCCGTTCCATCGCTGCAGGCTGGCATTCACCACGTAATCCGGACAACACCAGATGGGCTTGCAGATTGCCAATATCCAGCGCAGGATCTGACTGGCAAACAGTATCAAAATCCAGCATACCAACGGAGTACCCCGATAACAGTAATTGTCGTTGATGAAGGTCTCGATGACAGGTAACCAATGCTTTGTCGGATTGATCACGGAGGCCGGTCGATACTCGATCGTGCAGCTCGGCGATATCATCGGCGAGTGTGGGGAATACCGCTCCTAGCCGTGTGAACAATTCTGTAAGTAGTCGAACTTCGTCGATACTGGTGTGTGTTTTCAGGGGTAACCCAGTCATCGACTGCAATGTAAGCACTGCCTCACTGATCTTGCAACAAGCAATGACACCGCCATCCCCTAACAGCGAAGGTGCTTCACCGGCCAGCGTGTCATACACAGCTGCACCGGTGTCATCGTCAAAGCCAATGGGGCGTGGCAGTCGCAGTACAGACTCGGCACCGAGTTTTCGGTACAGTATCTGATGCAACTCAAAACACTCACGACCTGCTGTGCTACCAGCATTACGCAACCTGATGTACCGTACTGCTCGTGACTCCAACGTTACTTTTAAAACAGCACGTTTCCCCAGTCGATGAGCGACTAGTTCAACACGTACCGGTCCAGTCGACCGACCTTCAAGCCGACCGATCAGATCATCGACTTCGCGGGGATTGTGTAACAGCTGCAAGCCTGTCAACTTTGTATCAAAACCCGGTTTACGAACAACGAGTCCATACTCCGGCAGTGCCAGAATCGACACTGCACCGTCTGCTCGGATCTGTGCACGTCGAGATTTTCTTAAGCTGAATTTCTCGGCATCAGCGTAACAGCTTGCGTCTGACCCGACACACTCTGCTAAGAGCTTCTGCATCCAATGCGTCTGGCCATGAACACACAATTCAAACAGCACTGGCCTGCGGTCAGAGAAATGTGTCCGCGAAATCGTAATTCGTTCCGGATCATTCTCGTCCAGCAGATCAGATAATGCCTTTGCTGGCAGCGTCGATTGCAGAACCCTGCGTATATCCGTTACTTCTGCTGGCAATGCCCGCACAACAGACCCATCGACTATATTGCTATGACAAAGCGACATCGATATAACCATTAGAATAATGTTGTGAATACTCTTCAGTGACATCCACAAACTGACCGTCAACCAATTGAACAACCCGGTCTGACAACGTCAGTGACTGTGGATCATGTGCAATCAATAAGGTGGTACACCGTTCAGTTATCAGCTTGAGATTACCGATCAGCGATGCTGCAGTCTGGTTGTCGAGTCCGGTCAGTGGTTCGTCCAGAATCAGAATCGGTGCATCTCTTAATATCGCCCGGGCAATCGCTATGCGCTGACGCTGACCTCCCGACAAGGTCTCACCTCGTTCGCCAACCACGGTGTCATACCGTTCTGGTAGCTGCCGGATGAACTCATCCGCACCCGCCAGGCGTGCAGCATCAACGATCTCCTCTTCATTGGCATCCAGTCTTCCATAAGCAATGTTGTCATGAATTGAGGCAGCGAATAGCACACTATCCTGCAGTACTATGGAAATCTGATCCCGCAAGCTATCCAGAGTAAACGCCTGAATCTCGATGCCATCGAACTTAATACTTCCTGATTGCGGATCGTAAAATCGCATCAGTAATTTTGCTGTAGATGATTTCCCTGCACCGCTAGCCCCGACAATCGCCACTACCTCGCCTGGATGCAGCGTCAGATTCGCCTTCGTCAATACTGACTTTCCTTCACCGTATCCGAAACTGACGTCGATGAACTCAAGGCAACCAGTGAAGGTCGGTGCAACGCTTGCATCCTTGGCCTCTACAACATCAGGTTGTAAATCAAATATTTCCAGCAAACGCTCTCCACTGGCAGATGCTTTGGCAATGCGTGCCGTCATCGCAGACATTTTCCGCACAGGTTTGTAGAGGCTCGATAAGTACGCGATGAACACGATCAAGTCGCCAGGACTGATCGCG
>JAVJHY011523923.1:0-12202 GCA_035593235.1 Phascolosoma agassizii | reverse complement strand
CGTTGGTTCCTGTGCTGACCGGCCCGGCGGCCAATCATCGTGAGTTGGCCCGGCAGGTATGGCCCGCTCTGGCTCGTCCCGAATTCGATCCAACCTTCGCCTTGTTTTTCGAAGCCAACGGCCTGGCCGCCTCGGGACATGAACCCTACGGTTCACTGGTGCCGATGATGGTCGAGGCTTGGATCAGCTGGACGATGGCTTTCATTGCCGACGGCTCAGGAAACGAAGGAGCCGAGGCCGAGGCCGCCGTGGGGTTGCTCGAGGGGCTGCTCCTCCTGAGGCAACTGGCCGGGCCACGAGCTGCGAATCGAGCCGCTAAACAGCTTGGTGTAATCAGTTGACGTCGAGTGTTCGCTCCGTCAAGGTCAGTCTCGCTTCGATTGTCTTGAGCATCGGTCGTAAGCTGGCATCGTCGCGCTCCTATCTATTTCGTGTCACATACCGGTGCTTTGCGGTGTCATAGAGTCATGGCCGTCGGGCAGAACAAAAACCAGGAAACGCCAGGTCTGACCGACTTTGATGCGTTTGCGCAGCTGTACCCGTCGCTGCGTCGTTTCGCCGCCGTTGTCGCCGACCTTGATTGCGACCCCGATGACCTGGTGCAAGACGCACTGGTCGCGACGCTCCGTCAATATCAGCTGTCAGAGATTCGTCAACCAACTGCCTATCTGAAACGGGCCATTCTCAACGCGGCCGCTAATCACCGTCGTAGTGCGAGTCGTCTCCGTCGCTACCTGCCTCAGCTGAGTCAGCCGTCGATGTCTCATGATCACTATCCGACGGACCTGGCCATGCTCGACGTCCTGGCACCGTTGGACCGGGCGGTGGTGTTCCTCGCCGACGTGGAGTCGCTGCCCCATGCCGTTGTTGCCGACGAGCTCGGGCTTACCCCGGCCGCGGTGCGCAAACGTGTTAGTCGGGGCCGTCAGAAGCTCCGTCGAGCGGTCGGTTCCGAGCTGAGACCGGTTGATGCCTCCAGGGAGGAGCTGTAATGATCATCGAAACATTTGAGGCGCGGGCTGAGCGCGACGTCCCACGTGGTGCCGAAGCCATTTGGGGAGCGGCGGCCCGACAGTCGGAGTCTTCGAGCGACGTTGCTCAGACTGGCCCGGCGGCTCAGTGGTTTCGGTTGGCGTTAGCGGCCGTGTTGATCGCAGCCTTTGCCGGGGTTGTGGCCGTCATCGGCGTCGGCGTCGACCGTGGCTTGGTGTATGACGCCGGCGTTCGGAATGACGAGAAGTCGACCGAACCGCGGCCTCAGCCGATCGTTGTTGAGGGTATGAGGCTAGACGAGGCGTTTATCCCGTGGGACTCTGACCTGGCACAATCCGGTGGAGTTCGCCGTTTCCCAGGTCCCGATTTCGTTACCGGCGAAACGAACGATGACGTGACCCAGGTCTTCGCTGATTTGTCCGAGCCGTTCACCAATCCGATCTTGTTTGTTACTCATCTTGAAGGTGGCGGGTTCCGGCCATGGGGTGTCAATCTCCAGGATCAGCCTGTGACCTCGCTGTCGGACCAGTTGATTCGCAGCAATGGCGTGTGGACGATGACTCCAGAGTCCGGGCTTGTCGAGGTGGCATCGCTCGGAGGTGATCGCTTCGGACAGCTTCATGCCGGCTGGCAGCTATCGTTCCGCCGGGGCGCCGATGGTGTGACATGGCAGGCCGAACCTCACGATGGAGAAGGCATCTGGCGGTGGTTGCGTCGGATTTCTGAAGGTACGGGCGACAACAATGCGACCGCCTCAGTCAAGGAGATTGACGTTCTCGGACAACCCGGTTTGGTTGTTGACACACTTAGGAGCGATGAGAACGAGGTGATCTGGGTTGACGGTGAGTTTGTCTATCGTCTCCTCGCCTTTGAGGCTATTGGAGATATGAGCCACTCCCGACTGGCCGCCGACGCGGTCGACTCTCTGCAGATCATCGAAGCAGATGTGTGGGAGAGTCTGGTCGTTGGCGCCACGCGTCAAAGTCGCCTAGAGGCCGGATCGTCGCTGGTCAGCATCTTGGCCGTGTTTGGGCTGGCACTCAGCGCCGCATATTGTATGTTCCGACGACGATTCGGGCTGGCTATCTTCGCTGGGGCTGTGGACCTAGTCTGGTTTACGGTTTCTGATAACCGACCTTTGTGGGCGGCGCTACCTGTGTTGGGGCTCGTCACCATTTGGTGGCTGTACCGGAGATCAGATACAACAGTCGGCGGCCTATTCTCTGGTGGGCTCTCTTAAGGCTGACGATCCGCGGCCTGGCGACAACTCGCCATGCCTGGCAAGAAGCCGCAAATGGCTCGGGGCCTACGGGTCGCCGTCGCCGATGGCAATCTTTCGTTTGGCGACGTATTCGTCGAGCTGTTCCCGGCGGTCGTCAGGCAGGGGCGGTGGCTGGTAGTCGGCCAATGCCTGTTGCCAGACTCCGGTTGCTCGTTGGGTGGCAGTGAGAGCACCGGCGTCGGTCCACGCTCCATGGTTCTGCCAATCCGAAATCATCGGCGCATAAAAGGCGTTCTGGTAACGGTCGAGCGTGTGGGGATCGCCGAAGAAATGACCACCGGTCGGCACACGAGCGATCGCCTCCAACCCCAGTTCGTCGGGGGACAGATCAATCGGTTTGAGGAACTCGATCATCTGTTGCAGGAGTTCCACGTCGAGCACAAGCTTCTCGTAGCTGGCTTGCAGCCCACCTTCCATCCAGCCTGCGGCGTGATAGATCAGGTTGGCGCCTCCAATCACACAGCCCCACAACGACATCATGGTTTCGTAGGCCGCCTGGGCGTCAACAACATTGGACGCGCTGGAGTTTGACGCCCGGTAAGGCAATCCGTACCGACGGGCCAGCTGGCCGGAGGCAACGTTGGCCTTGGTTTGCTCCGGTGTGCCAAACGCCGGAGCCCCCGAACGCATGTCGACGTTCGATGTAAACGCGCCATACAACACCGGTGCCCCTGGCCGCACCAGCTGAGTCAGCGCAACCCCGAACAGTGCTTCAGCGTTTTGTTGTACCAAGCCTGCTCCGAGCGTGGCGGGCGTCATAGCCCCCATCAGGGTGAACGGAGTGATAGACACCGGCTGACCAAATTCAGCCATCGTCATCAGGCCCGCGGCCATCTCGGCGTCGAAGCGGCGCGGCGAGTTGACGTTGATGATGGTGGTGACCCCGGGAGAACCGGCCATTTCATCGACCGAGATACCTCGAGCGATGGCCATCATCTCGATGCCGTCGAGTGCCCGACCCCGGCCAATAGAGAGACAGTGGAAACTCAGGTCCGACAGGGTGAGATTCGCCCGATAACAATCGAGATGGCGGGTGTTGGCCGGCAGCTCTAACGGCGACGCAACTTGATTGCCGATGATGTGAATGGCATTGAAGTAGTGGGCAAGCCGAATGAAATTCTCGTAGTCGGCCATGTTTGACGAACGCCGGCCGTTGATTTCGTCGTGCACATTTGGCGGCCCGGCAACCAGGCCGAACACCAAGTTGTCGCCTCCAAGGGTTAGCGACTTGCCTGGGTTGTGAGATGCGATCGGGAAGGTAGAGGGAGCCGTGGCCAAGGCTGCTTCGATGACCTCACGCCCTACTCGAACGGTCTCGCCTTCAATGGTGGCTCCGGCTTCGGCGAACAGCTGTCGGGCCGCCGGATTCCACAACTCAACGCCTAGGTCTTCCAGCACTCCCAATGATGCATCGTGGATGGTGTCGACACCCTCTGGGTCGAGAATCGACATTGGCCCGTAGCGATTCTGAACCGTCTGCCACGGAAGCTGCTCGACGCCTGTCGAGGTCGCCGCCACCCGACCCTGGCGGCCGCCGCTTCGCCGACCACGGCCGCCGCTCGTGGTGCCACTGTTTCTGCTTCCACCGCTTCTAGTGTTTCGACGTTGCTGGTCGCTCATGATCCTGTCACCAAATCTGTGAGAGCTCGAGCCGCCTCGATCAACGTCTGTTCCGCCAGTTGTTCGCCGACGGCTGAGGGGAATCGATAGCTCGGCCCGTGGGCCAACAGCGCGGCAATGGCATGGCCGTCGCGGTCCAGCACCGGAGCAGCAATGCTGGACAAGCCGTCGACGTATTCTCCGTGACTCATCTTCGCTCCATGTTTTCGACGGGTGCGGCGAGTTGTTCGAGGAGTCTTTGAAGAGCGCCCAACTGCTCAAGATCATCGATCAAGTTTTCGATCTCGTCGGCCCGTTGCCGACCCAGAACCGGCTCGGCCAAGGCGTGGAACTTGGCCCGGACCTCCCTGTCGTCGAGGGGCGATTCAGGTTCGCCCCGAGGTTCATGATCGGCCGACTCAAGTCGGCGACCGTCGCTCATCAAAAGCGTCACTCGGCCGTAGCGGCGGTCTGGGAAAGCGGCGTTGTGGTTGTTGTCCTCGATGATGTTGACCCGGGTCGAGAGGTCGTGGATCTCGGCGTCATCGAGGGCCTCGGTGACCTCGATGGCGGTCAACCGGCCGTTCCGCAGTGCGGCAGCCACCGGGAACGGCAGGCTGTACTGGGCTTGCTCAGTGTTCGCTGGATGTGCCGTGGCTAGCCGAGCCGCTTCGTGAAACGTGTGCACCTGGACCTCGGCGATCTGATCGGGATCAACGGCATGAACCTCCAGCAGGCTCAGCGCTGCTTCGACCGCCGGCTGCGCCCAGCGGCAGATGGGATAGGGCTTGAAGTACTGATCGTTGATGATCCAGTTGACCCCGAGATCTGACCAGATCGTGGTCAGTGCCGGGTCGGTCACGGTGATGGCGGGGGCACCGGTAAAGCCGTCAGCGGCCAAGTAGGTGGCGCTGACCCCGGCCATGGCTCCCCAGCCTGATCCGTCCTTGAGCATGGTCGGGTGGTCGATGACTCGCATCATCTGGCTGCGGGGTCCGTGGTACTCGGCAATGCCGAGGGCATGCAGGGTCTGCGTCTCGTCGAGCCCGAGCAAGCGAGAGCCCAAAGCCGCGCAACCGACCGCACCCCAAGCTCCAGACGTATGATAGTCGTGAGCGGAAGTGTGCAAGGCGATACCGGCTCGGGTGGCGAACTCGTAGCCAACGACCAAGTCGGCCAGGAATTGCTGACCAGCTCTCGGGTGGTCGATCCGGCGGCCCTCGAGCCCCGACCACATGAGGGCCAACGAGGCCGGAAGTTGGTGGGCACCGGTGTGGCCCTTGGTTAGTCGATGGCCGTCGTGAGCGTCGATAGAGTCGACGGTCATGCCAGCGGCCAGCGCCGAGCCGGCCGGACTGGCAAACCGCCCGTCAAACATCAGCGGAGCCCGCGCGCCCTGTCCAGGTCCGAAGTGACAGGTCGCGTGGTTGCCGATGATGACTGACAGCTCGGTCGCTCGCCCAGCGGCGGCCACACCAATGAGATCGAGCAGGCACCGGCGAGCCGACTGCATGACCGCGGCGGGAATCTCGGCCGCCGTGGTGTGACAAACGAAGTTGCACGTGTCCGCTTGATCGAAGCCGTCGCCGGTCATGGCAAGGAAGTTACCATGCTGCGGCTTGACGGTCATCAACTTCCGCCTAGTGGAATCTAGGAATCGCCGTCGGCCAACCTGTCGGCGTAATCCTCAGCCGTTATCAGGCCACCTTCGTGCTCAGCTCGGCCCTGATCTCCAGGGCGGAGAACATCTTGCACGAGGTCGATTCGTTTCCAGGCGGGGTAGGGGGCCGAACCGTCATCGTCGGGGACATAGGGAGATGTTTCGACGCGAGTGTGTTTGTGAATCATGCGGGCACAGTTCACGAACACACTGTCGACGGTTGCTCTGACCACCTGCAATGCACCTGGGTAACGCGCCATCTCCGGGTCGTCGTCGAGAAGGCGGGCCGTGGCCTGCACTCTGACTCGGTTGGGCGTCTCGAAGTCGATGAACAGCAAACCGATCTTGGCGGTTTCGGCGATGTTCCCCATCGAGAGGAACATGCCGTTGCCGTCGTAGCTAGGAAACACAATGGTCTTGGGGTCGAGCACCGAAACAACACCTGGGGGACCACCTTTGTACGACACGGTCGGCTCACCCTTCCCGTTGACCGAAGACAGGAAAAAGAAGTCGCGGGATTCGATGAACGTCCGATGGTTATCGGGAATCTCGTCGGTGATAATTGCTGCCGCCATGCGGTCAGCCAGCGGCTGACTGTCGAACTGCTCCTGGACCTGACGTTGGCTGTCGGTGTAGAACCCCACGACAGTGCTATTTGCCGCTGGCATCGATGAACCGGGCGGCAGCCACCAAAGCGGCGAGCGGTGAAATGTACTCGAAGCCGAATTCCTTGGCCGCCTTTGAACCGTTGACCGTGCTGGCCCGACCAAGGTTGCCGGCAACGCTGCGAAGCAGGGGCACAAACCGAGCCATCAGTTTGATCAGCCAGTCGGGCGCCACCCTGGTCGAGATCTTCCGCTCGGGAAACTCGGCGGCCAGGATCTTGGCTGCTTCGGGCAGCGGCATCATTCCTGCCGAGGCGATGTATCGTTCGCCGACGGAATCGGGATTGGTCATCGCGGCAACGTGAATCCGTGACACGTCTCGCACGTCGACAAATGAAAAGGTGAGGTTGGGCACCATGGGGTCCGCTCCGCTGAGGAAACGTTCGACCAGCTCAAGCGACGTGCCGTAGTTGGTGTCGAGGGCCGGCCCGAGAACACCGCCGGGATTGACGGTGGTGAGTTTCATTTCCGGGTGTTCGGCCACAAAATCCCAAGCCGCTCGTTCGGCCAAGGTCTTGGATGTTTCGTAGGTGGAGACATTGGCGCCGTTGGGGTCGGTCCAGTTGTTTTCGTCGACGTCGGCGGTTGGTGAGGCCGAGCTGTCTTTGTAAACGGCGGCCACACTTGAAGTCAGAATGACCCGCTCGACGCCGGCGGCTTGAGCTGCCTCGAGCGCCCGCATCGTTCCGTCGACGGCGGGGCGAATCAGTTCCTGCGGATCGTCAGGCTCCTCACCTGGAAACGGCGAGGCGGTGTGCATCAACACGTCGACGCCGGTCAGCGCATCGGACCAGCCATCGTCGGAGGTCAGATCGAGGCGTACAAACTCAAGGCTTGTGCTGTCGGCGGTAGGGAAGAGGGCCTTCACCTCGGCCTCCCGTTTGTCGGACCGCACGCTGGCCCGAACTTGGTGTCCGGCGGCTAGTAGGTCACCGACGATATGTTTGGCGATGAATCCGGATGCTCCGGTGACTAGTACCTTTTTCATAATTGTTCCTCTATCGATTGGGGCATTATTGGGGGTGGATTTCTGCTAGAGCGGTGGCCGGGTGATGCCGTTCCACATCACTTCATAGGCAACGGCAAGTTGCTGCTTGTCGAGTTCGGCCGTGATGGCCTGGTCTAAGTGGAGTTGGATGACTGCGCTCAAATAGCTCATCGGCAGATCGACGAAAAGTCCGGCATCTTCGGCCGCCATCATGACCTCGATCACGGGGGTGAACAGCTTGGCCCCCTTCGCTTGCGCTTTGTCGCTGGCCAATCCGGACTGATGCAGGAGGTTCATGACCTCGTGGCCGTCGCGATTGTCTTGAGCCCATTGGATCCAGCGCTCCCATATGGTCCGCAACTGGTCCGGTAGCGGGATGGTGGTGTCGATCTGACCGAGCGCCGCAACCATATCGGCTTTGATGGACACGTAAAGCTGGTCGAGCAGGTCTTGTTTGGTCGGGAAGTAGTTGAACAGCGTTCCGTTGGACACACCTGCAGCCTTGGCTACTTTCGCCGTGGACACATTCACTCCCTGGTCACGGAAAACGTCGACGGCAGCAGCCAGAATGGCTTCCGGCTTGTGTTCCATCGGTCGATTCATAATGATCACCGTAACGTTGTTCTAGAGTGACTACTCACTCTAGAATGTGAAATCGACTGTATCACCGTGTAATCACGGGTATGAAGGTGCTCCATGACCGAGGTTCAGAGTTCTTATAGACAGGCCCGCCGGAGCTGGTTCCGCCCACCCCGTGCTCACGGCGAGGTCATCGAGGACCGCACTGTCGGCTTCATCGAACTTTTCTACGACTTGGTCTTTGTTGTACTGATTGCCCAGTTGGCCCACACCCTGGCCGACCATGTCGACTGGACCGGAGTTCGCAACTTCGCCATCGTGTTCGGACTGGTCTGGATCGCCTGGCTGAACGGCACGATGTATCACGAGCTTCACGGTGGTGAAGATGGTCGCAGCCGTATGTATATCTTCGGGCAGATGACGTTGATGGTGCCGCTGGCCGTGTTCGCTGGGCACGCTGCGGACGACACTTACGAGGGTCGCGGCTTCGCCATCGTCTACGCCCTCCTTCTGATCTTCATCGCCTGGCAGTGGTTTGATGTGCGCCGATTTGATGTGCCGGAATGGCGTCCGATCGTGATGCAGTATGTGGCCGGCACGCTGATAATCGCCGCCATAGTATTAGCTAGTGCCTTTGTCGGCTCAGTCGAAACCAGAGTCACGATCTGGGGCGCGGCCGTGCTTCTGACCATCGTCGGCAACCTGTTGTTCTCGGTTGGTCGGCAGGCGGACACCATTGCCTCGGCAACCGAAACCACAGAGTCGTTGGCCGAACGATTCGGGTTGTTTACCATCATTGTTCTCGGTGAGGTCGTGGTCGGTGTCGTCGACGGGATCTCGGAGACCGAACACAATTTCACCACCATCGCAACCGGCCTCCTCGCCTTATGGCTCGGCTTCGGCTTTTGGTGGAACTACTTCGATTTCATCGGCGGGCGGGTCCCGCTCCAAGGCCGCAAGCGCTTGGTCTGGGTGAACACCCACTTCGCTCTGGCGCTCTGCATCTCTGCCGCCGGCGCGGCGATGGTGAAGGTAGTGGCCCACTCCGCTGATGGGCGAACAGAAGCGCCTTCGGCTTGGCTTTTGTCAGCCGCAACCGCCGGCATCTTGTTGTGCATCGCCGTCTTGATCCGCACGTTCGACGAGCGGCCAGGCCACACGATGGTCTTCTTCACCATGATTGCCGCCGCGGTGGGGTCGCTGGTTATCGGAGCACTACGTCCCGCCCCATGGTTGTTCCTACTCCTGCTCGGATTTGCCGTTTCGATGCCGTGGCAGGAATCGTTCGCCCGCCACAGCCGCCTCGGCCTGCCATTCATTCCGGAGGACTGATTACGGAAGACTGACAGACCAAGGCGCCTACCCACCAAGAATTGCAGTAAAACGTCCCAGTTTTCTGCGGGGTCTTACTGAAATATTTGGGGGGAGGGGACAATCAGGTCACTTCGAGCACCAAAGCGGTGATGTTGTCATTGCCACCTCGGTTATTGGCCAGCTGGATCAGCGAAGCCGCCACATCATCGGGTGGATCGCCGTCGCCCAGAATTTCGGCCAGCTCACTGTCTAAGATTTCGGTGTAAAGGCCGTCGCTGCACAGCAGCAGCCGATCTCCTGGTGATGGTTCGGTCCGAGTGATAGATGGCTCAACGTCGGGGCCAACGCCGAGTGCTCTGGTCAGAATGTGCCGCTCGGGATGGTCGACGGCCTCTTCGCGGCCCAGCGACCCGGCCCTCACCAGGTCGGCGACCTTGCTGTGATCGGTCGTCAACTGCTGCAGCTGACCGTTGCGCAGTCGGTAAACCCTCGAGTCGCCGACGTTGACCACCACCAACTTTTCTTGTCCGTCCTCTACCACGTAGCCAACGGCGGCCAGTGTCGAACCCATTAGGGCCTTTCCGTCCGGATTGGGATCGTCGACGGCCAAGGTCAAACTGTGTTCGTAGATGGCCTGGTTAGCTTGATGTACCGCGGCGACCAGGCCCGTTTCTGTCGGTTGTGAGTCGAAGGCTGTCTGTAACCGTTCGAGAGCCATCCGGGCCGCAGTATCGCCGTGGCCCAATCCTCCCATGCCGTCAGCGACGGCGAACAGGTCGCCCTCGCTGATCAGTTGATCTTCGTTGACGGCCCTGGTCTGACCGATGTCGGTCAGACCAGCGGTTTGAATTTGATACGTACGCATGTGTAATTCCTTTGCTCTTCGGATGTGCCGAAGGGCAGCGGTATATGACTCACCGGTCTTGGCCGCTCGGGCCCTGACTCGATTCTTCCGTCTCTTATTCGCTGTCATCGGCTCCTCCGCACACACGGCGACAGCTCCCCAGCAGCCACACCGAGTGTGGATGAACCTATGGCAACGTGAGGACGGGTATCCCCTTTGCCTCCGGAGAACAGCAGCGCTGGGGGCGGCCGATGGAGGTGAGGCGTACGTATCGCCACCAGCAACGTTAGCAGGTGCGTTGTCTACGTCGCCGTCGGGAGTGCACCGAGAGCGCGTTTCACTCGCTTGTCAGCGAGGCGACTACTGCAATGGGATTCCGCTGCTGTCGCCGTCGGGACGGGGGCCGAATAGCCTGCGCTCGTTCTCAGCAATAGTGACATCGTTGATGCTGGCTTCTCGCCGTCGCATCAAACCTTGTTCGTCGAATTCCCAATTTTCGTTGCCGTAGGAACGCCACCATTGTCCGTCGAGGCCACGGCTCTCGTACTGAAACCTCACGGCGATCCGGTTGCCGCTGAAGGCCCAAAGGTCTTTGCGCAACACATACTCGGTTTCCCGAGCCCATTTCTGGGCCAGGAACTCACGAATCTCGTCGCGGCCCTTCAGGAACACATCCCGATTTCGCCATTCCGAATCGATCGAGTAGGCCAACGCCACCCGCTCAGGATCCTTGGTGTTCCAGGCCGCCTCGGCGCCGAGCACTTTCTGCCACGCGGTCTCTTCAGTGAACGGCGGGAAAGGGGGACGAGCGGAACAATCTCTCCCTTGTCGATGGTTAGTCATTTGTGGAGACTACGACGGATCGTCCTCGCCGTGGAGCCATCGCCCTGGATTGGGTTGGGCTGCGGGAGAAGTTGGTGTGGGGGCTGCCTGCTGCATTCACCCTGACCTGGCTGGGTTTTGTGTTGGTTCAGGGACATACCGATCGAGTATTCGGCCATTGGCGGGCGGCGACAACGATGATTTTTGGCAGCTTTGTTGCCGGCAGCACACCGCAAGGCGGCGGTGCCGTGGCCTTCCCTGTGTTCACCAAGATTCTGGAAATGCCTCCGGAAGTCGCCCGGTCGTTTTCGCTATTGATCCAAGCCAGCGGAATGGTGATGGCATCAGCCACCATTCTGCTGGCTGGGCGCCGCATCGACCGTCGGGCTGCCGTTCTTGGTGTCGGCGGTGGGGCGGTGGGTTTGGTGTTCGGACTGTTTGTTCTCGGCCGCCCCGACGTTGGTTTCTGGCCCGCCCGAATCGACGCCGCCTATATCAAGGTGACCTTCACCGTTTTGATTTTCGCGGTAGCCCTGATCGTGGCCAAGTGTGCGGCCCAGTCGACGAAGTTTGAGCAGGTGCCAAGCTGGACGGCCCGGTCCACCGGCGTGATGTTGGCCTTCGCCGCAATCGGCGGGGTGCTGACCTCGTTGACCGGGTCCGGTGTTGACGTCGTTCTGTTTGTGTTTGTGGTGTTAGTGGCGCGGGTCTCGCCGAAGGTTGCCATCCCGACCTCAATCGTGTCGATGGCATCGATTTCGGTGCTCGGTGCGTTGATTGTTGTGATCGGTGGAGGCCAGCTCAACACGGTGGTTTCGGAGATGGAGGGCGTGGCTCAGTTGGTGGCGGTCGGTGGCGAGGCTTATGGCCCCGTCGACTTTCGACGTTATGACGTCTTCGGACTGTTCTTGGCCGCCGCACCCATTGTCGTTTGGGGTGCACCATTCGGTTCCTATGTGGCCGACCGGGTCAGCGAACGAACCGTGATTCGATTTGTCGCCGCCATGGCTTTGCTCGAGGTGGCAACCACGATGCTGTTCCTCGATCGTCTCCGCTCAGACCTACGTCTCGCCGCCTACGGTCTAATCGGACTTGCCGTCGCCTGGCTGGCCGTTCAGCGATTGGAGCGGCTGTCGTCTTGGATCATGACCGACGATCCGGACTGATCGCCCAGTCCGGCAGCACGTATTGACAGATGAGATCTACCATGAAGGACAGGCCCAACCCTTGGAACGAGGTTTGTTTCTAGTGGAGTGATTCCGGTGGAACTCGACCGTCTCGAAGAAATGATCGCCTCAGGGAAGACGGTTGTCCTTCGCGACGGGCTGTATTCATGGATGAGCCGCGCGCTGGCCGTCATGTGTTTGTTGCCGGTCTTGGCCAGTATTTCGGATGGCAAATCGGTTGTGTTGGCGCCAGCGCTTTTGGCTTTGGCTGGTGCGGCGGTCTGGTTTCG
>JAVJHY011523812.1:0-12208 GCA_035593235.1 Phascolosoma agassizii | reverse complement strand
GTTGGCACGCCGCACCGGCGTCTGCCGACGACCGTGAAGCGCTCGCCGATGAGGTGCGCGAGATATGTCACCACCTCGGGTTCTTCTCGCTGGTGGGGCACGGCATCGATCCTGGGTTCATCCAACGCCACATCGATTTTCAGCGACGCTTCTTCGCTCTTGACGATGCCACCAAGGCTCGCATCGACAAGCTGCGTTCGCCGCACTTCCGGGGTTGGGAAGGGGTTGGGGCCGAACTCACCGGAGGGCGTCCCGATCTGAGGGAACAGCTCGACCTGGCGGTTGAGAATCCCGTTCGTGGGCTGGAAGCGCAACCCGCCTATCTCCGCCTCGATGGCCCCAATCAGTGGCCAGCCGATTCTCAGCTGCCCGGATTCAGAGAGCACGTCGGCGACTACTTCTGCCGGGTGGCCGAGCTGGCCAACACGCTTCTCGACGTGTTGTCGCTTGCGCTCGGCCTACCGATCGGCGACCTGCGGGCTCGATTCGGCAATCGGCCGATGTCGCTCGCGAAGATGGTTCGGTATCCGCCTACACCAATCGATGGGGCGGGTGTCAATCCCCACCACGATGCGGGATTCCTGACCCTGCTGCTCCAACACGACGTTGGCGGCCTGCAGGTCGAGAACCACGATGGAGCCTGGATCGATGTTCCGCCTCGGAACGACGCGTTCGTGGTCAATCTCGGCGAGATGCTCCAGGAGATGACCGGCAACTACTTCGTGGCCACGACCCATCGCGTCATCACCGACACCGAGCGCTATTCCTCTGCCTGGTTCCATGGCCCCGATCTCACCACCGAGTTGACCCCTCTGCCCCTCGCTCCCCCGTTCGCGGCGGCCGTGGCGGCCAGCCCCCGTCACGCTCGGGCTGGCTTCATGGCTCGTCGCGACGAGTTGGCGAGGGGTGTCGACGGGATCGCCTCAGCATCGGGCGCCGGCGTCTACGGGCAGCAGCTGTGGAACTACTACATCCGCAGCTACCCCCGCAACGTAGCCGCCCACCACCCAGATTTTCCGGTGACGGCTAGTCCTGGTTGATGGCCAGTTCCTGGAACACCGACGTGTTTGACACAACGATTGGATAGTCGTCTTCGAAGCGGGCTCGACGAGCGTCGCGAACCGTGTCGGATTGCATGAGGCTAGCCCAGGCCGCACCGTCGGCGAACTCGAGCACGAGCACGGCCTCGCTCGTATCGCCTGCCATGGCGACGAGCAGGCGAGCCGATGCCCCACCGGCTTCGGCGGTTGCCGCCAGACGGGCTACTTCAGCGCGCGCATCAGCGAGACGCCCTGGTTTGGCCTTGATGTTTATCGTGTGGAAGAACGCAGACATAGTTGCCTCCTATGAAGAAATGGCTCCCCAAATCACCACCTCATGTGACCATTTGGGTCAAACGCAAACGCTAGGTTCGTCGCCCGCATCGAGGCAGAGGCGAAGGTCCTCCTGGTCGTGGATTATTGTGCAGCGATGAACACAAACACCACATCACCCCCTGAGCGGCGCAGCATTGCGGTGGTACCCGGCGACGACGCAGCGCCGGAGGCCGTCGAGGCCTCGATGGCGGTTCTCCACTCTTTGGATCTACCCCTCGGCTTCGACCTACTGCCCCGCGGCGATGAACTGTCAGCCATGGAGCCCCCCGAGCGCGAGCGATTCGTCATCGATCGTCTCGATGCCGCCGACACCGTGTTGTTCGGCTCGAGCAATGGCACCACCCCCGGCATCGCTCACCTCCGTTGGGGGCGGGGCACCTACGCCAATGTTCGACCGGTCGAGTGGCGGCTCGGCTACCGATCGCCGATGGCTCGGCCCGAGATTCTCGACTACGTCATCGTTCGAGAGAATCTCGAAGATGCCTACGTGGGGATCATGGGCGACGCCGATGATCTGCGAGCGAGCGGCCTGATCGGCCCGCAGGCCCGCCTGGCCTACTCGGGGGAAGGGCGTTACGCCGCCAAGGTGATTACTCGAGAGGGCACCGAGAAGGTGGCTCGTTTCTCGTTTGAGCTCGCACGGAGCCGCGCCGAGGACAAGGGAACCAAGCCGTCGCTCACCGTTTCGGCCAAGACCAACATGTTGCCGGCCACCGACCGCTGGTTCTGCTCCATAGTCGAGGAGATCGGGGCCGACTTCCCCGACGTCTCGCTGCGACAATACATCGTCGACGACATGGCTCATCGGCTGGTGACGAGGCCCGACGAACTCGACGTATTGCTCTTGCCGAACCTCTACGGCGATGTGTTGTCGGATCTGGGGGCGGGCACGATTGGGGGGATGGGCCTCGCACCCTCGGGCTGTTACGGCGACGGCGTGGCCTACTTCGAGTCGGCCCATGGCACAGCCCCCGACATCGCCGGTCAGGCTCGGATCAATCCCACGGCCACCTTGCTCTCGGCGGTCATGATGCTCGAGTGGCTTGGCCTCGATCAGGTGGCTGCTCGTCTCGACCGTGCGGTGACCGAGGTGTACGCCGAGGGCCGGACGCTGACCGTGGACCAAGGCGGAACGGCCACCACCGACGAGTTCACCGACGCCGTCATCGATGCGCTCGGCGGTAGATAAGGGCGCCGAGCGATCTGTCGGGTATTGAGCTTGGCCCACTACGGTCGGCGGATGGATCGTTGGAGATGGATCGAAGGGCCGAGATGACCGCTACGAGCCCTGGGCTCACCGACGCTCAGTTGCAACAGATGATGGCGGAGATGATCGGCGCCCGGGTCTACTCCGACCGGGCCTTCGCGCTGCAGCGACAGGGCCGGGCGGGAACCAACGCTCCGGTCGACGGAAGTGAGGCCCTGGTGGTGGGGGCTGCTCACGCCCTCGACCCCGCAATCGACTGGGTGGCGCCTCAGTATCGCGAACAGGTTGGCCTGTTGCGGTTCGGCGAAGAGGTGCTTGCCCGCTATGTGCTCTACATCCTCGGACATCCCGGCGGGGGTGAGCTGCCGGCCGACGTCAAGGTGCTCCCACCCCAGATCTCACTAGCCACCCAGATCCCCCACGCCGTCGGTTTGGCCTGGGGCCTCAAACTCCAGGGCCTGCCAGGCTGCTCGCTCGTCTTCTTCGGCGACGGTTCGGCCTCGGAAGGCGATTTCTACGAGGCGGGCAACCTGGCAGGGGTCCACCGAGCTCCGGTGATCTTCCTCTGCGTCAACAACCAGTGGGCGATCTCCACACCCACAAGTAGCCAGACGGCAGCCGATTCGATCGCAGCCAAGGCCGAGGCCTTCGGGTTCCCCGGCGTGAGCGTCGACGGCACCGATCCCGTGGCCGTGTATGAGGTGGTGTCGGCCGCCAGGGAGCGGGCGGCCCGGGGCGATGGACCATCGCTCATCGAAGCGGTGACCTATCGCCTCGGAGCCCACACCACCGCGGATGATCCCACCCGTTATGTGCCAGCCCCCGACCTGGCCGAGGCCCAAGAGCGAGACGGTCTCGTCACGTTCCGCGATCGTCTCGTCGCCATGGGCCTCTGGGACGACGACCGACAGGCCCAGGCCGAGAAAGAGGCCGATGAGCGAATGGATCGTCTCGTGAACGCGGCGGAGGCGCTGACCATCGAGCCCGACCAAATGTTCGACCACGTCTACGCCGAGCCCACGCCACGAATGGAGCGGCAACGAGCGGCGCTCTTGGCTGATCGAGCAGCCCGGGATGGAGGCGATCGATGACCTCCACCACGATGACGATGCTCGAGAGCATCAACCACACACTGCATCGCGAGATGGCACGAGACGAGCGGGTGATCGTTTTCGGACAGGATGTGGGGCACAACGGCGGGGTGTTTCGAGCCACCGAGGGGCTTCATGCCACCTTCGGCGACGATCGGGTGATCGATATGCCTCTAGCCGAAGGGGTGATCCTCGGTTCGGCCGTGGGGCTGGCGATGTCGGGCCTGGTTCCGGTGCCGGAAATCCAGTTCCTCGGCTTTACCTACCAGGCCTTCCATCAGCTGGCGGGCCAGATCGCCCGCCTCCGGTTTCGATCCAATGGTCGCTTCGAGGCGCCGATCACCATTCGGGCTCCGTTTGGTGGAGGTGTCCGCACCCCCGAGCTCCACAGCGACAGCCTCGAAGGTCAGCTGGCCAACGTGGCTGGCCTGAAGGTGGTGATGCCAGCCTCGGCCGCCGATGCCAAGGGCCTGCTGGCCTCCTCGATCCGTGAACCCGATCCGGTGATCTTCCTCGAGCCGCTTCGGGGCTATCGAATGATCCGAGACGATGTGCCCGAGGATGAGCACCTCGTGCCCCTCGGTAAGGCGCGCACCGTGACCGAGGGCGACGACGTGGTGGTCATCGCCTGGAGCTACCAGGTCGACGTGTGCCGACGGGCGGCCGAGCAATTGGCCTCGGAGGGGCTCTCGGTTCGGGTGCTCGATCTGCGAAGCCTGGTGCCTCTCGATGTTGAGGCGATCACCTCCGCTGTGGAGGACTGTGGCCGGGTGGTGGTGGTCGAGGAGGCCGCACCAACCGCTGGGTTCGGGGCCGAGATCGTGGCCACTATCAACGAGGAGGCCTTCTGGTCGCTCGAAGCCCCCATCACCCGGGTGTCTGGCTATGACACCCCGTATCCGGTCGGCAAGCTCGAAGACTTCTACGTGCCCGACGTCGAACGGGTGGCCCGAGCGGTTCGTCAACTTCTGGAGGTGGCGCCGTGATCGAGTTTCGACTGCCCGACGTTGGCGAAGGTCTCGAGGAGGCCGAGATCGTCTCCTGGCTGGTAGCGGAGGGCGACGAGGTGGCCCGGGACCAGCCGTTGGTGGAAGTCCTCACCGACAAGTCCCAGACCGAGCTGCCAGCACCTCGCGCCGGGCGGATAACCCGCCTGGGTGGGGCCGAAGGCGACATCATGAAGGTCGGCGCTCGGCTCGTGGTGATCGACGACGGCTCGGGCGCAGCGGCGGCGGCACCGAGCGCCGCTCCTGCAACGGCCAGCCCGACCAGCCGGGTAGCAGACACGGTGCCAGAGACTGTGAAAGCGCCGGCCAGCGTGTCATCCAAGCGCCGGCCGAAGGCCTCACCGGTGGTGCGGCGCAGAGCCGTCGAGGCCGGCGTCGACCTCGCAGCCGTTGTCGGCACAGGCCCGGGCGGCCGCATTCTTTCGTCCGATCTCGACGCGGCCCTGACCGCCCCCACCTCCGAGGCTCAGTCCGCTCCCCCACCGATGGCTTCCGAACCCTCTACGGTGGCCGCACCCGTTCCCCAGCTTCCAAGGCCCGGCCAGGCCGAGGTTGGCGAACACCGGCTACGAGGCATCCGCCGGGTCACGGCCAAGCACATGGAACAGGCTTGGTCGGAAATCCCTCACATCCATGGATTCGATGAGATCGATGCCACCAATCTGTTGGCGGCCAGGCGACGGCTGAAGGCCGCGGTTGGCCCCGACGAACCCAACATCACGCCCCTCGCGCTGTTCGTCGTAGCGGCAGCGCGAGCCCTACGGGCCCACCCGGTGATGAACGCCTCGATCGACACCGAGGCTGGCACGATCACCGTCCACCCCGACATCAATATCGGCATCGCCGTCGCCACCGCCGACGGTCTCGTCGTTCCGGTCGTCACCCACGCCGATAGGCGAGGTGTGATCGGGTTGGCGGCGGAGATCACTCGACTCTCGACCGTGGCTCGAAACCGTACGATCACCGCCGCGGAGCTGGGTGGTGGCACGTTCACGATCACCAACTACGGCAGTATGGGCGGCCGATTCGCGGCGCCGATCATCCGCCCGCCCGAGGTGGCCATCCTCGGCTTCGGAGCGGTCAAAGAGCGCCCCCTGGTGGTAGAGGGAAAGGTGGAGGCTCGTCCGGCCCTGCCGATCTGTGTTGGCGCCGATCACCGGCTGATCGACGGCGACGTATCCACTTCGTTTCAAGAACATGTGGCGGCTTCGCTCACCGAGCCGACGCTCCTGCTCTTGGAACGCTGATGGTTGTTGGCGAGGTGGCCACCCGCACCGACGTGCTCGTGATCGGCGCGGGCCCCGGCGGCTACACGGCGGCGCTGCGCTGCGCCGATCGGGGCCGCAGCGTCACCCTGGTAGAGCGCGAACACGTGGGTGGTGCGTGCCTCAATGTGGGATGCATTCCGTCGAAGGTGCTGATCCACACCGCTGAAGTGGCGGCCCTTCCAGCCGAAGCCGCGACGCTCGGGGTCGACGTAAGCACCTCGGTAGACATGCATCGGGTCCAGGCTCATGTCGGCAAGGTGGTGGCCGGGCTCACCGGCGGTGTTCATCAGCTGCTCGCCGCCGCCGGGGTCGAAGTGATCGCGGGCACGGCCCGGTTCTCCCGTCCCGAACGGGTAGTGATCGCAGAGGGTAACGGCGTCCGCCACGTCGAATTCGACCAATGCATCCTCGCCACCGGTTCTCGGCCGGTGGAGCTGCCCGACCTGCCCTTCGATGGCGATCGCATCATCGATTCTACCGGGGCGGTGCGCCTCGATGAGTTGCCGAACAGGCTCGTCGTGGTGGGGGCCGGCTACATCGGTGTGGAGCTGGGCACGGCTTTCGCCAAGCTCGGTTCGTCGGTAACGCTCGTGGAGGCCCAGGGCCGCGTCTTGCCCGAGATTGATCCGAGCCTCAGCCGAGCAGTGAAGCGTCGATTGGCCGAGCTCGGCGTCGAGGTGCTCACCGACGCTCTAGCCCGTTCCCTCGGCGACGAGGGGCTCATCGTCGACGTCGCCGGCGAGACCCGCTCGTTACCGTCCGACCGGGTGATCGTGGCGGTGGGCCGTAGGCCCAACACCGATGAACTCGGCATCGAAGTGGCCTCGGTCGCTGTCGACGATGCCGGCCTTGTGGCGGTGGGGCCCGATCGCCGGGCCACTCGCCGTGTGCTCGCGATCGGCGACATCACCCCCGGCCCAGCCCTAGCCCACAAGGCCACCGCAGAGGCCGAGGTGGCTGCGGCCACCGCGTGTGGTGAGCAGGCCGCGTTCGACCCAGCCACCATCCCAGCCGTCATCTTCTCCGATCCTGAAATCGCCACCGTTGGCCTCACCGCCGACGAAGCCCGATCGGCAGGGATCGAGCCAACGACGTTTCAGTTCCCGCTCGGGGCATCGGCCCGGGCCCGCACCCTCGACCGCCCTCTCGGCCACAGCTCGATCGTTGCCGACGAGGCTGGCACCATCATCGGCGTTCATCTGGTGGGAACCGGCGTGTCCGAGCTGGCCGGCGAGGCTGCATTGGCCGTGGAGATGTCCGCCACCCTCGAAGACGTGGCCTCGACCGTCCACCCCCACCCAACTATGTCGGAGCTGATGGCCGAACTCGCCCACGGAGCCCTCGGCCATCCGCTGCATGTCCGCAGACGCTGAGACGAGGCGAACCGCCACCAGGTCTCGTGCACCTCGGACCCTCCGCCGGCCGACATCAAAGGCGTCCTGATTGGATTCGGGGACTGTTGCACAGTTTCGTCGCCGCCCTTACGGCGGAGTTCGACCGCGGCCGGCGCCACCGACGATGACATGTTGCCGGATTTGCGCTAGTGAGTTGGTTCTCCATCGGTGCAGTTCTGAGTAGCTGTCAGCTCGTCGACGGTCCGAAACTGTGCTGCGAGTTTGCGGGGGGCTGGTCGTTGGGCGGCTCAGCATCCGGAGGTTTCCCAGGCGGTGATGGCCCAACCTTCCGAGCTGCGCGTCGCGATGAGTAGCTGGTTGAAGCCCTTGCTGGTTCCGATGGGTTCGGTCGCTTCGTAACCGAAGTAGACAGTCCCGTCAGCAGAATGCAGCTCGGTGTAGTCGCTCAGAGCGGACAGGGGGCTGTTTGACTCGCCGTCGAGGAATGCCTTGAGAGCATCCACCGGAGTAGCGTAAGCCGTGATCCAATTCAGGCTCGCGTACCGGTTGGCGAGTCCCGATTCACAAGCGATGACATCCGGGCGGCCTGCGACGTCCGCGCTAGCGGCGATCAGTGCTGGGGGCTCCAGAGGTGCTCGAAGCTGCGCCGAGAGGTCAAAGGCGCGGTCCATGCCTGCTTGGGTGTCGTCCACGACCGTGGTCTGTACACGACAGGCCCGGTCACGAAAGACCCCGACACCGGTGACGAAGAACTTGCGTGACGTGTCGGGAGCGGCGCTGGTGATCACATCGGGCGCGGGTGCGGGCCAACGCAGCTCGATGCTGCCGGTAGTGCTGATCCAGTGGAACGAATGATCGCCCGGAGTTGCATTGCTTCGAACGTCAGGACTTGGTCCACTTTGCCGGACCAGGCCAACCAGTTCCCTCCAACCGACGGAATGCTCAGGCCGCTACGCATCTGAGACCGCCCGATTTCGTCGGCGCTCCATTTGATACGCCTACCCTTCTTGACAGAAAGAGGCTTCGTTTGGCTTGGGTCGATGCGAGGATCGATTGGCTCGCTATTGGACAGGCCGTCAGACGGCCAATGTTTACCTCAGGCTGCACACTTCAAGACCTCAGAGCGAGATGTGAGGCGGGGTACCGTGAGGGGATTCCTGCTCGCCGATCGTTGAAATCGATGATGGAGCACCACGAAACCCGTGTTGCCACGACATTTCTGGCCGACACCTGTAGCTCCTTCGCGGCGATGTACGACGCCCATGTCGATGAGGTGTATCGATTTGTGCACCGGCGATGTCGCGACCACTCCCTCAGCGAAGACATCACCCAGGAGACGTTCATGTCAGCGATCCGTAGCACGGAGGACCCGAGCAAGATCTCGGTCGGTTGGCTCATGACAGTCGCTCGGAATCGCCTCTTCGACGAGCTTCGGCGTCGAGCCCGATACGCGGACCGCCTCCGCCTACTCGGTGCTTCGGAGACCAGCGACGACGCCGATGACCCGGTGGAGCGGCTGTGGATCGAGGCTGCGCTCAACGAGCTGAGCGTCGACCATCGGCTCGTCTTGACCCTCCACTACCTCGACGGATTCACCGTGCCAGCGCTGGCGGAGCATCTCGGCCGGTCGGTGAAGTCAGCCGAAGGCTTGGTAACGCGTGCCCGGCGGGAGCTCCGAGCCCAGCTGGATGCGACCGATGCTGAGGAGACGCGAGGCAACCATGGCTGAGGACCTCGAGCGCTTGATGCGCCACGCTGAGGGCGAAGGACCCTCGCCGGAGTTCGTGGCGAAACTCCGCGAGCGGATCGTGGAGGAGACGACGCCGTGGGGCGAAAGCTCCGAGGTCGAGACCGTTGTCGATTCCGATTCGCATGATCTCGTGAAGCCGCCGACAATCCAGCGCCGGCTGCTGGGCCTGGCTGTCGCCGCTACCGTAGTCGTGATCGCCGGCGCCATCATCACGGTCGCCGGGCCGGACCTCTCGATGATCGCCGAGCAGCCTCCGTCGTTCGAGGCCGAAGCGACGCTGCTTACCGACGAACTCTCTCATCTGGAGGCCGGCACATACCTCGTCGAGACCGTTGGAACGCCGTTCACCTTCACGCTCGACCACCAGCAGTATGTTGCCAGAAATGGTGATGGGCGGATCGTGATCGCCCATCCGAGTAGCCAAGGAGAGGGAGATCGT
This sequence comes from Phascolosoma agassizii, assembly GCA_035593235.1. NCBI lineage: Eukaryota > Metazoa > Annelida > Sipuncula > Phascolosomatiformes > Phascolosomatidae > Phascolosoma > Phascolosoma agassizii. Next base: position 2,715 of record JAVJHY011523812.1, on the reverse strand, counting down.
TCGATCGATTTCACCCGACTCTCGGCGCTTTCCGATCCCATTAGGCCAACAATTCGACCCGACAATCCGGAGCAGGGTTGGCCTGTAGGCGACTTCGGTGGTTGGCTCGACAACGCGCCGGACCAAATCCTGATCTCGAACCGCCGCGAGACGACACTCGGCGGGCTGTCGGCGACGCGGGCCGACATGGAGGTCGGCGAAGCCGATTGCCGACCAGGCGTCGATCGCTGCTTGTTCCTCGGTAGCAACCGATCGGTGGGCGAGGTTGTGTTGCGCCCAGGACCGACGTATCGGGTTTGGGTCGTCGAACAGGGGGTGGAAGATCCTTTGGCAGTGGTCGTAACCATCGATCGGGAGTCGGATGCTGACTGGTTCGACACCGCAGACACGATCCTCTCCTCGCTTGCATTCGGCGACGTAGGGCCCAATCCAGTCCTCCCTGCATCTCCTGGCTCAACCGAGCTCCCATTTCTCGGCGGCATCCGCATCGAGTTGGAAGCAAAGTCGGTCGCGCTGCAACAGCCAGGAGGGTTCGGCAAGGTCCCACTGGGGGACTGGAGGGCCGAGACGCAGTTCCTGTTCAACCTGCGTGGCCTCGATGGCAATGCGCTCACCTCGACCGACAAGCTCGTGAGTTCGTTGGAGATGGCAGGCGTCGACGTGACCGAGATCGAGGGGACGGTAATCGATGGTCTCGACGCTCGGGCGTTCGATATCAGTTCTGATTCGACCGTACCGGTGCTGGTCTCGTCAGCCGCGAGTGATCGCGCCTGGCTTGTTCCGAGTCGCGGTCGGCTATGGCTGGTCGAACACCCAGATCGCGGTCTTTTGATGATCTCGGGTCAAGTGTTCGAAAACCTGGACCTCGTCTTCCCGCTCGTTGTCGATCAGACCGAAGCAATCATCGACTCGTTGGAGTTCATCGACGGCGGCTGAGCTGCCAAAGAGGGAGCTGATTCCTCTTCTTGACGATTGTGATCGATGGTGAGGGGATTTGCCGCTGTCGTTCGTTGGACGAGCTGTAGAACGACGCGAAACAACCAATACCGGTTGATTTCGTTGAGGAGGAGACGCGTGGAGACCAAGATCCGATGCATCTTTCTGGCACTTGTGCTCGCTGGACTCGCCGCCTGTGGTGGTGACGACAGCGGTGGTCTTGCCGGCGACACCCCGCCAGAGGTACCGACGACTACCGGCACCAGCACGTCGACAGAAGCCGCTGATCCGGCGCCGGAAGCACCGTTCGACGACGACGCAACGCCGCTTACCAAGAGGTCTGGCCCGCTCCATGCTGGTAGCTATCGGGTCGACACCGTCGGAACGCCCTTCAGCTTCGCCACCACGGAGTCAATGTTCGTTCAGATCAACGACACGGCCATGTTCGTCTTGACCCACCCGGAGAGCAACGGCCCAGATGACCGCGACATCGTTATCACGCGGTTGTCGACCCTGATTGATCCCACAGTCGAGCTGAGCTCAGTTTTCGATGATTTTGGGACCGGTTGGGCTGCCGACGATTTCTCGGGGTGGCTCGACAACGCGACCGATGAGATCGTGGTCTCGAACCGGGACGACACGACACTCGGAGGTCTCGACGCCACGTTCGCCGAGTTCGAGCTCGGCGAGGCCGGCTGCTCCCAAGACAGCCCCTGCCACTTCATCACGAACCACCAGACAAATGGCAAGACGCTCGCTTCAGGGCCGACGTATCGAGTCTGGATCGTCGGCCAAGCCGACGAAGACCCACTTGCAGTGATCGTCGGGATCAACCGCGAGGCGGATATCGAGTGGTTAGACACCGCTGAGGACATTCTCGCCACACTCGCGTTTGGCACGGTCGGCCCCAATCCTGTCTACGAGGCAACCGGCGTGATCGAGCTCGACGTTCTCGGAGGCATTCGTACCGAGCTCGCCGAATCAGCGATCGTGGTGCAAGAAGCTGGAGGTTTCGGCAACATCAGACCGCCTGGCGAGCCCGCAGGTATCTACTTCCTTATCGGTCCCAACGACATCGATGGAAACGAACTCGAGACGACCGTGGACCTCGTTACTGCCCTAGAAGAGGGCAACGTCGAGGTGGAAGAGATCGGCACGTCCGAGGTGGATGGCGTCGAGGCCAAAACGTTCGTGATCGGTTCGCCGACGTTCGAGCTCCTACTGACCAGTACCACAGAGACCGAGTCAGCCTGGTCACCTCCGCCCCGCGGTCAGATGTGGGTGGTGGAGCATCCGGATCGCGGGCTGCTGGTGATCACCGCCGAGGCGTTCATCGAACCCGACGAGGTCTTCCCACCGATCCTCGCTCAGGCCGAGCCGATCATCGAGTCGCTCGAGTTCATCGAACTCGGCTGAACCAGTCACAGTGCGTAAGTGAGAACCTGCGTACCAATGAAGGGAACAATCCATGCAGAGATCGTTAGTTACGAGATTGGCCGTCGTCGCCGTCCTCTTCCTCACCGTGGTGGGGCTAGGCAGCCCCGCCGACGCCCAGCCAAAGGGCTTCATCCAGGATGACTTCGGTGTCGGCTTGTTCTACGGCACGTTCGACCAGAGCCCGAACATCGAGCTGCTCGTCGGAGGCACCGCTGAGGACTTCTGCGCGGCCAATCCCGATGACCCCTTCAACGCGGAGCCAGGGTCTGCGGTCGCCCGCGTCTTCCCTCGCCGCGATGGCTCGGTCGACATCAAGGTCAACGACCAGAGCCAACCTATACA
>JAVJHY011523811.1:0-54944 GCA_035593235.1 Phascolosoma agassizii | reverse complement strand
CAGGCCGCGTGGAGCGCTTCCAGCAGCGTTACGGGCTCAAGAAGACGGATACGCTACCGGGCGCCTCGGTAGCCGAGTCTGATGACGAGCCGGCTGCAGAAGAGGCAGCGGCGGCAGACGAGGCACCAGCTGCAAAAGAGGCAGCGGCGGCAGACGAGGCACCGGCTGCTGAGGAAGAGACGAGCTAGTTCAGTGCCCGTGCCTCCGGGCGAGCGAAATTCCATTCAGGCAAGCGCGACTCGGTCCGGCTAAACATGATCGCCCGGATGCGGGACACGACGTCGGCGTGATCCCCCGCGACGTCGTTTGTCTCCCCAGGGTCTACGTCGAGGTCGTACAGTTCGATCGGCGCGTCGGCGTTGTCGTGCCCTCCAAGGCGAACCCCCTTCCACTTCCCGCTGCGGACGGCTTGGGCACCGTCCCAAAGACCGTGGTACTCCCAATAGAGATTCGTTTGCTCCTGCTGTTCTCCTTCACCCAGTAGCGTCGGCAAAAGCGAAACGCCGTCGATGGGCGCGGGCGGGTCTGCGCCAACCAACTCCGCGAAGGTCGGCAACATGTCCCAGAATGCCGAGATGTGATCGCTGACGGAACCTGGAGCGATGCGTCCCGGCCAGCGTGCGACGAAGGGCACGCGGATGCCCCCTTCGTACACGGAGCCCTTGAGCCCTCGCAGGCCTCCGGAGCTGTCGAAGTATTCGGCGTCGACACCTCCCGTGTACGTAGTCCCGTTGTCGCTGGTAAAGATGACCACTGTGTTCTCGGCCAACCCGAGCGAGTCCAGCCGCTCCATGATGCGCCCGATGTGCGCATCCATGCGGGTGATCATTCCCGCGTACGCGGACAGCGGCCTGTAGTGTGGCAGGTAGCTGCGGTCGCCCAGGTACGGTTCCTCTTCGAACTCGCCTTCGTACTCCACCAACGAGGAGTCCGGCACTTGAAGTGCGAGGTGTGGAATCGTGAAGGGGAGGTAGAGGAAGAACGGTTCGTCGGCGTGCTCGTCCAAGAAGTCGAGCGCGTCGTCCGCCATCACATCGAGCGAATAGTCGTTCCCTTGGTACTGGTCGTACTGGGATGGGTCGCTCGGGTCATCGCCGTCGAAGCGCTGATGCGGTGAGAAATACTCATTGTCGAGCGGTACCTTCTCGCCGTTTCTCCAGAGGTGGGTTGGATAAAAGTTGTGGGCGAGCTGTTGGTCGAGGTAACCAAAAAAATAGTCGAAGCCCTGAAAATGAGGCTGACCGTACGAGTCCCGGCCTCCCATTCCCCACTTCCCGATCGCGCCAGTGAAGTAGCCCGCCTCCTGCAACAGCGTACCGATCGTATAGGTGGCGGAATCGAGTGGCATTTGTCCGAGCTCATCCGGATCCGGATAGCCCCCGATCTCTTGGTTGTCGCGGATTTGTCCGTGACCCGTATGCAGGCCTGTCATCAGCGTACCGCGGGACGGCGCACATACAGGGCTTCCCGCGTAGTGCTGCGTAAACCGCATCCCTTCGGACGCCAACTGGTCGAGGTTCGGTGTGTGGATCTTGTCCTGTCCAAAGGACCCCAGCTCACCATACCCGAGGTCGTCGGCCAGCATGTAGATGATGTTGGGAGGTGAGGGCTCTTCGACCGCACATGCAGAAGCTGCCAAAAAGACCAGGCAAGAAACGACGATTGCGGGGCTCTTCACGCTGGACCTCGTGCTATTGGGCGAATGTAAATCGGAGCGAGTCCCGCCCCTGATCTGATTCTTCGACGGTTTGCTCCTGCCAGATACCACGGTCGGGGTCACCGACGCGAAGCAGATGTGTCCCCTTCGAATAGATAGGTGGACGGCTCAGGCCGCGACCCACGAGCCGGCGGGCATAGACGAGACTCCCGTCCGCCCTCCGCAACTCTACAACCGCGTCGTCGAGGCCCTCAACTTCAATCGAGGGAAGGCTTCCCACCGGCGTACGACCGTCCCCATCCCCGCGATCGATCAAAACAGGCCAGTCACTGTACTGACCCCCGTCACCGCGGGTCGGATCGACGTGGCGCGGCCAGCACTCGATGCGGATACGCTCGGCCCGCTGGTCGAAGGTTACAATCCCATAGCCGGTCACTCGATCTCGGATGATGGCGGGCTCGAGTCCGGTCGCTCGCGGGTTCGCTGCGGCGTGAACGGTGATCCGATTGCCGAAGCCGTCAAACAGGTCTCCTGCGTACGCCGGACCACCCTCTGGCTTCGATTCTAAGAGTGATTGCGGCGGCCACCAGCGGCGCGGCCAAATATTGTTGAGGGCTGGACCGGTAAAGCTGAACCCTGCGTCTCCGAACGCGTCGATGCCGTGACGAACGACGGTCGCAAGGTGTTGGTCTCCGGCAATGTGAAACGCCGAGCAGGTGCGTAGGACGCGAAGCACTTCGTCGCGGCGGTTCTGGGGCCACCCGTTGGAGTCCATGTCTGCTGCGAGCTTGTCGCCCTGCACGTACTCACCCGGCTCGGGCATGGGCAGGCTCGGCAAAACGGCCCCGCTCATCGCTTGTTCGGGAATGGTGTGAACTGCGGCAAAATTGGTTTGGGAGAGGACTACCTTCATGTAGGCCGAGCCACTCCAATCGGCCGCCCAAGACTCTAGAAAGCGCATCTGACGATCGCCCAGCAATTCCGCGTCCGGGAGATCTCGATGTTCGCGCACATCGAAATCCGGGTTTTGGATCCAGCCATTGAGCACCTGAGCTTCCGGCGGCAAGGCGTTCGCCGGTGCGGACTTGAACTTCCGATCTTCGAGGATGGCAAAGCTCACCCCCGCGTAGTCCCATTTCGTGAAGTAGACGCCAATTCCCTGCTTGACCGGCGCCGGATCGACGGGGTCGGGCAGGTGGCTAGTCTGAGCGCGCTCCACAGCCCTGACCCATTCGGCCGGCATCTTATAGCCCCCCTGGTCCTGAGCGACGGCACCCCACCCGTCGTCGGTAGGTGCGGCCTTCCCGCCCTCTCCCCAGACGTTGCCGTGATACACGTCATGATCGTCGGGAATGAACGCGGCCGGCACGTGTCGGAAGAGCTCTCGATACGACCACCCAAACATGTACCACTTATGCAGCATGTCGAGCGCTGCTTGTTCGACGGAATCGGTCTGGATGCCGAAGCCGCCCGACCCCTCGTAAAACTGGTCACCTAAGAAAAGGCACAGATCCGGGTCGTGGACTGCGACGTTGCGCACGACCTCGCCGTCCGGGAAACCGTGGTCGGCGTTGCAGCTGAAAACGGCTGCCTTGAGTGGCTGAGCCGTGGACGGTTCCGCTGCGACTGTGCCAACGTAATCGAAGTTGCCCCAACGCACGGATGGCGGAGCGAGCAGGCGCACGCGATACGCCACGGATCTCGACGAGTCCCAGCCGTCGACACGGAAACGTGCTGTCCGAGACAGTGCGTCGACGGGTGCGACGGCTGTTTCGACCCAAGGCCCGCGTCCGTCTCTGATCTCAAGAGTAGCGCGCAGACCCTCGACGTCGTCCACAGGTGCAAGCTGAGCAGTGAGCTTGAGGGTGCTTCGGTGGGCCGTGTATTGGGCAAACATGATCGGGCCAAAAGCCCTCGTGGAATCGACCGCGATGCCGTCGCCATCGAGGGTCCACGCACTGAACACCGCAGCGTTCGCCGGGTCCGTCTCCAATGCGGGGTCGTCTGGGAAGTCACTGAGGAGGGCTAATCCGCCCACCACCTCTTCAGATTGGACTTCACGGGCTATTCGGCCCACCTCGACTCCGCCTTCGAGGCGTGTTGCGCGTAGCGTCAGTAGCAAACCGCCGCGTTCCTCCATGGCCTGTAGGGTCAGTCGTAGAGGCTCAGATGGGTCGATCGGTTCGTCCGATCGTTCCTCGCCTATGAACAACGACCCGGCGCCATCAACCCCGAGGTCCAAGCCCGTGCCGTGAACCGCCGCCGAACGATAGTCATCGAAACGGCCGCTAACCCCGACCCGAAAGCCAACCCTGGCTTGGGGGCTCCCAACCTCGGCGAGGTGGACCGGATCCAAATCGACGGTGGTGGTAAAGCGCGGGGTGACGCATCGGTGGGTGAGACAGTGAAGCGTGCGGTTCGGAGCCCTGTTCCGACAAACGAGCACGCCCTCCTCGATCACCCAGTCCTGAAGTCGATTTGCCCAATACTCGGGACCCGCCCACCGCACGTCGGGCCACTCGTGCCAGCGACTGGCGAAGAGTGGTTCTTGAGCGCCAAGGACGCGCGGAAGACGCACCTGCGCCACTGCGGCGAGTGCGAGGAGTTTGAGGCTTTCCCTTCGATCCATCGATCCCGGCCTTCGGCGACTCTAGTTTGAAGGCGGACGCTAGAGGCCGCGGCTTATGCGAGCAAGCGGATGGTCGTGGCGTCGACTGCTCAGCCGATCGCGGGCAAGAGTGTCGAAACCACCCACCAGACACCGACCGACCCCACGCCTATGGGCACGACCCACCGTATCCAGAGGTACAACATTCCTGCCCCGTTCGTGTCGCTCCTCGCGAGGCCCATCGCCTCTAACGACGCCGCCCGACTCAGACTCCAGCCAACCGTAAGGACCACCGCGAGCGCTCCGAGAGTCTGCATCCCCGAGCCGAACGTCAGGTCCCACGGTACGAATACCCGCATGTTGATCATAGGCGGGATCGCCAGGAGGAAGACCACAACCGCCAGGGTCTGGACAGCACGTCGCCGACTCAACCCCGTGCTGTCCGTGAGGCCGGCCACTAACACCTCAAAGGCGGCCACATCAGACAGGAGCGCAGCTGCGCCCAACCCACAGAAAAACAGAAGCCCAAACAGCGCCCCGCCCGGCATCTCGGCAAAGAGCGCCGGCACGGTCTCAAACAACAGAGCCGGTCCGCTAGCAGGCTCAAACCCAAGGGCGAACACGGCCGGAAAGATCGCCAAACCCGCAAGCACGCCAGCGCTGACGTCTCCAAGCGCAGTGGCCAGCGCTCCCGGCAATAGCGGCTCGTCGTCTGCCAAATACGAGCCGTAAACAACCATGAAAGTGCCGCCCAATGACAGCGAAAACACGGCCTGACCCAGAGCCGCGAGGACCACATCAGGCGTGATCGCTGCAGGGTCGACGGAGAGCATCCATGCAACGCCAGCGCCCGCACCCGGTAGCGTCACCGCGCGTACAATCAAAATCAGCAAAATGATCAGCAATGTGGGCATCACGATCGTACTGATCCGCTCCGTCCCCTTACGCACACCCTTGAGAAGAACGGCGGCGCATACGCCGATAACCAAACCGGTGGTTGCGAGCTGCATGCCAAAGGAGGGTCCGGAAAACCCCTCAGCAGGAGGCAGGGCGACCGAGGGATCAAACCCGACTCCGACCGTTCGCAGAACTTCGGCCGCCGCGTACCAAACCACCCAGCCAACCACGTTCGTGTAGTACCCGGTCGCGCAAGCAACAACACCGAAAAAGAGCCAACCGACGAGCCGCCCTTGAGGCAAGCCGGCAAGCTGGAAGGCGCCCACGGTTCCGCGTCGAGTACTGCGACCCAGCCCCCACTCGCACAGAAGCGCCGGGACCCCGATGCCCAGCACAAAGATCAGGTACAGGACGAGGAAGGCCCCTCCCCCGTAGGCTCCGAGCATGTACGGAAAGCGCCACACATTCCCCAGGCCCACCGCCACCCCGATCATCGTGAGGATCCAGCCAAGGCGAGACGAGAATCGCGGGCGTTCGTTGGTCACGCGTCGATAACCGCACCTAAGGCGGCAAGCGCCCGCTCGACATCCTGACTGGACGTGTAAAAGTGGGGTGCGAATCGAATCACATCACCGCGAGCCGAGGCAACGATGCCGTGCCTGCGTAGGGCTGATTCGACCCCCGCTGAGTCATCGACCGCGAACGCGACGGCAGGTGTGCGTTCTTCGGCTCGTGACGGCCCTACTAGCCGCAGCCCCAAGGCCTCGCCCCCTTCAATCAACGCCGAGGAGCTGACCAGGGTCGACGCACGAACTGTCTCAAGGCCAACCTCGAGAAGCCATTCGATCCCGGCCCGGCAGACGTAGGCCTCCAAGATTGGTGGCGTGCCCATATCGAGGCGCCGCGCGCCCGCGGCCCAATCGAGTTCGGGTGAGAACGCGAAGGGCTCCTGCCTACCGAACCACCCGGTAGCGAGCGGCTGCAGCTGCGCGGTGAGTTCAGGCTTCACGTAGGCGAACGCAAGACCCGGAACGCCGAGAAGATACTTGAGACATCCAGACGCAACGACATCTGCATCAAGTGCTTGGACATCGACCGGAAGAGTACCCAGCGTTTGGTAGGCGTCCACGAAAACGAGGGCCCCCACAGCGTGTGCTGCCGAGATCGCCGGCTCCAAATCGCGGAGTGTCCCGTTGGCATAGACACCATGCGTGAGCGACACAACCGCGGTCTGCTCGCTCAAACCGAAGCGATCGAGATCGTAGTGACATCCCTCCGCGTGGATTGATCTGACCCGCGCGCCACGACGTTCCTGCGCAGCCCAGATTTGCGAAACGGTAGGAAATTCCAAGGAATCCACCAAGACCTCGTTGCGGTCGCCACTGAACTCGAGCGCGCCCGCAATCGAGCTGACCGCCTGTGAGACGGAACTGGCGATCGCGATGTCCTGCGGATCAGCTCCAACAAGCCTTGCGAAGGCGCTTCTCGCCGCCTCGACCTCTTCTATCCAGCCATCCCAGTCCATGCCTGTCTCCTCCCAACCCGAGAGGTAACGATCCAGGGCAGCGCGATTCCGGCGGTTAGGCGGGGCCTGCGAACAGTGATTGAAAGGGATAAACCGCTGCAAAGCGGGCACCTCGGTTCGCCACTCCTGCCGCAGTTGGTCGAGCTCAGCTCCCGACATCGTAGTCCACGATGTTCTCCCACTCCGACGCGTCCGAACGGGCAACAACCGCCACGACGGGCTCGGTCTCGGACATGTTGTAGACCTCGTGCGGGACCTCAGGGTCGATGAAAATGAAGTCGCCTGCAGTGTTCTCGACGGTGTGCACGAGGTTGGGACCGTACGCGTGGCGCACGTTGCCTTCGAGGATGTACAGCATCACTTCGAAACCGACGTGAATGTGCGCACCCGCGACGCCCCCAGGGGGAATCGTGGCAACGTTCATCGAGAGCTTCTTAGACCCGACGTTCTCGGCCCACATACCGGTCTTGTAGCGGATCCCATTCCACCCGCGCGATCCACCACCACCACGGATCACGGTGATCCCCTCATGTCGTTCCGCCGGACTCTGAGCCTCACCCATTTGGTGCCTCACTCATGTGCTAGTTCCTCGCCTAAAGCTTGAAAGAGTCGCCACGGGCCGGAATAGACACGTCGTCATATCCGGCGGACTCTAACGCCGTCTTCAGTGCTTCTTGTTTGGAGGGTGCGCCATGCACGAGGACGATCCGCTTCAGGCGCTTCCGGTCGATCTTCCCAATGAACTCCAACATCTCGGGTTCGTCGGCGTGGGCCGAGTAGGAATTCATTACCTCGATGTTGGCACGCACTTCGTAGGGATCGCCAAAAATTCGCACCGTGTCCGCCTTCTCAATAAGGCGCTTGCCCAGCGTATGGTCCGCGCAGTAGCCGACCATCATGATCGTGTTTCGAGAATCACCGATGTTGTTCTTGAGGTGGTGACGAATGCGTCCCGCTTCACACATGCCCGAAGCTGAAATCACCACGGCCGGAACCCGCATCCCGTTAATCGCCTTGGATCGCGACGCTTCGCGGACATACTCGAGCTGGTCAAAGCCGAAAGGATCGTCATCGGACATCAAGTAGTGACGGAGCTCACGGTCGTAACATTCTGGGTGGAGGCGGTATACCTCGGTTGCGCTCACGGCCATCGGACTGTCGACAAAGACAGGGATGCGCGGAAGACGCTCTTCCTTCGCGAGTTGGTCGAGGATGTAGACGATCTCCTGTGTCCGCCCCACGGCGAATGCGGGAATGATCACCTTCCCACCCCTACGGCTGGTCTCGCCGACGATCTCCTCTAGCCGCGACTTGGACCGCTCAGGCGGCTCATGCACCTTGCCGCCATAAGTCGATTCAGAGATTAGGAGGTCGCACTCTCCCATCGGCTGAGGGTCTCGCAAAATCGGACGATCACTTCGACCCACATCGCCTGTGAACCCGAGGCGTTTGGTTTTCCCGTCCTCAGTCACTTCGAGGACCATCGAGGCAGAACCCAGAATGTGACCTGCGTCGCGGTACTCCACCCTCACGCCCTTGGCAGGCTCGAAGGTGTGGCGATACCCAACCCCAATGAACAGCTCTAATGCGCCCTCCGCGTCACCCTCGGTGTAGAGCGGCTCAACGGGAGGGCTCTTCTTGCCCCTCTTTCGATTCCGCTTTGTCAGGTACTCGGCGTCCTTCTCCTGGATGTACGCCGAGTCGAGAAGCATGACCGCGCATAGGTCGTAGGTCGCGTGCGTGGCCCAGATACGCCCTCGAAACCCCTGTTTGTACAACATGGGCAGCAGCCCGGAGTGATCGATGTGGGCGTGGGACAGCAGCACCGCGTCAATGGAGCCCGGGTCAAAAGGGAGCTCGGAATTGATCTTCTGAGCGTCCTTGCGCCGGCCCTGGTAGAGCCCGCAATCCAATAGGAGTCGGGTGCCGTTGTTGAGCTCCACGAGGTGCATAGAGCCGGTAACGGTCTTAGCGGCACCCCAGATGGTGACCTTCATGTTAGTTCGCGCGTTCGAGGGTGGGCACACTCGAGAAGTGGGCCCGAAGGTCCTCGAAGGTCGCACGGTCCCGTTCACGCGCAAGCGATCCAGAGTAAAGCTGGCGGAGGCAAAACCAGCGAACAGGTGGATGAAACTAGAGCGGCGCGGGTCGCCCGACGAAGAAGCCTTGGAAGTGCGTACATCCGATTTCGCGCAGGATCTCGAACTCCTCCTGCGTCTCGACTCCCTCGGCCACGACCCTAATGTCCAGCTCGAGGCACAAGGAGGCCATGCTTTCGATGATCTTCCTCTTCGGCTCTGACTTCCCGACCCCACGCACCAATGATCCGTCCAGCTTGACGAAGTCAGGCTCGAGTTGAACGAACGTGGTAAGGCCAGAATAACCCGCCCCCAAATCATCCACGGCGATATTGAAGCCCCGCCGTTTGAGAGCCATAATGCGGTGCTCGAATCCGGGAATGCTGGACAACGAGGCACGCTCGGTGACTTCTAGGATCACCCGATCGGCCATTTGCCCGAACATCAGATCCTCCTCGTTCACCAAACGATCATCCCGCAGCTGCGCAGGATCGATATTCATGAAAAGGAGGGGTTGCGCTGAATGTTCGAGAACCGGAACAGGTGCCAACTTGCGGATCAAAAGAGCCAATTCATCGGAGCGACCCAGCTGTTCTGCAGCGCCTAGGAAGTCGAGTGGCCCGCGCAGAGTCGACTCCTCACAGCGCAGTAGAGCTTCGTACCCACAGATCACCCAGTTCCGATCGATAATCGGCTGATAGGCGAACCAAATCGTATCAAGTGCGCGCTTGAATTGGTCGGAAAGCGAATCGTCGTCGTCCGTGGAGTTGGAAGCCATGAGCACAGCTTCGGCTCGGCACTCGGCAATCCGGCGGTGCGCGACGGCCCGTCCGACGACGGCCATGAGTTCCTTGGCGCGGAACGGCTTCGTCAGGTAGTGAAAAGCTCGATGCTCTACGGCGGCGATTGCCGTATGCACGTCGGGGTCGCCCGTACAGAGGATGACCGGGAGCTCGCTGTGCCGCTCGTGTGTGAGTCGGAGCAGCTCGGTGCCATCCATTCCGGGCAAGTGGATGTCGCTCACTACCGCGTCGAAGTGATTCGACTGGAGCAACGCCAAGCCGTCTTCCGCCGATCCGACCGTCATCAGCTCGTATCCGTTCTTCTCGAAGATCCGTTTGAGGGTCGCGCGGAGTTCGCCGTCGTCTTCCACAACGAGCACCCGACCGTGGTGTCCCTGGCGCTCGACCTGAGGAGGATGGGGCTCGATTGGCCCGGCGGGTCGTGGCGCTCTGACCCGAGCTGCTCTAGAAGCGGTTGGCATGTCGTATCAATCCTGCAGAGCGCAACGTGGATACGGACTGGCGCGGCTCTTCCCGTACCCGCACGGAGGGGTGGGAATTCAGAGCAAGAAGCAAACCTGGCATAGTATCAAATAAGGCCGCGTCCATCGAAGTGAGGATGCCTTCCCGAAGGGTGGTCGTCGGTCGCCTGGGCTCGTATCTTCGCGCGGGTCCAACAGTTGAGTTGGCCTAACAAACCCCTCAGGGAGCTGGCAGATGGCACAACCGCTGAGCGTCGTACCACAGCGGAAGTTTGGTGAGACCTCGCGGACCGATCGGTGGTGGGCGCAGCCCCTCACTGTTTTTTCTGGCCTGGTCGCCTTTATCATTTACGCCAACTGGGCTGCGTTCCAGGGCGACTACTACACCTTCGAAAACCTGCTGTCGCCCTTCTATTCTCCGGTGACCTGGTACGATCCGGCGGTTTGGGACGCCTCACACCATGCATGGTTCGGTGTAAAGCCGGCGGCGTGGCCCGGATGGCTCCCATTCTCGCCAGCGCTGGTGATCCTGATCTTCCCCCTGGGGTTCCGGCTCACTTGTTACTACTACCGCGGCGCCTACTACAAGGCGTTCTGGGCTGACCCGCCCAACTGCGCGGTCGGAGAGCCCCGCAACAGCTACCTGGGCGAACGCAGCTTCCCCCTTGTGCTTCAGAATATCCACCGGTTCTTCATGTACTTCGCCATCATCTTCATCGGGCTGCTAGCCTACGACGCTTGGCGGGCGCTGTGGTTCGAAAGCGCTGTGACAGGCCAGGAGGAGTTCGGGCTATCGGTGGGCACCCTCGTGCTCACGGTCAACGTCTTCTTATTGGGTGGCTACACACTGGGCTGCCACTCCCTGCGACACCTGCTCGGAGGCCGGCTCAAGTCGTTCTCGAAGAATCCGGTTCAATACAACGCGTGGAAGTGTGTGACCTGCCTCAACGAACGACACATGAAGTTCGCCTGGTTCAGCTTGTTCTGGGTTGGCTTCAGTGACTTCTACGTACGGATGTGCGCGATGGGCGTGTTCAGCAATGTGAGGATTTTCTAGTGGCTGACATGAAACGCCACAGCTACGACGTCCTCGTGATCGGAGCCGGCGGAGCCGGCCTACGCGCGGCCATCGAAGCCTCGGGCAAGGGCCTTTCGGTCGGGGTGGTTTGCAAGTCCCTCCTTGGGAAGGCCCATACAGTGATGGCCGAAGGTGGGATGGCCGCGTCGATGGGCAACGTCGACGAGCGAGACAACTGGATGGTGCACTTCGCCGACACCATGCGGGGCGGACAGTACCTGAACAATTGGCGGATGGCCCAGCTCCACGCTCAGGAGGCTGCCGCTCGTGTCATCGAGATGGAGAAGTGGGGTGCGCTCTTCGACCGGACCAAAGAAGGAAAGATTCTGCAGCGCAACTTCGGCGGCCACGCCTACCCCCGTCTCGCGCACGTGGGTGACCGGACCGGTCTGGAGTTGATCCGAACGCTACAAGATCACGGCATCCATCAGGGCATCGAGTTCCACATGGAGTGCACGGTCTTGAGGTTGTTCACGGACGGCAACCGGGTGACCGGTGCCTTCGGTTACGATCGTGAGTTGGGACGCTTCCGTGGATTCGAGGCCAAGGCCATCGTTATGGCGACAGGCGGCGTGGGACGCGCGTACAAGATCACGTCGAATTCGTGGGAGTACACAGGCGACGGCCACACACTGGCGTACGACATCGGCGCCGAGATGCTGGACATGGAGTTTATACAGTTCCACCCGACGGGCATGGTTTGGCCCCCGTCGGTCCGCGGCATTCTCGTGACCGAAGGTGTGCGCGGTGAGGGTGGAGTGCTCCGGAACTCCGAAGGCAAACGCTTCATGTTCGACAACATCCCGGACCTCTACAAAGACCAAACTGCCGACAACGAACCGGAAGGCTGGAAGTACGTGACCGGGGATCGGCACGCGCGCAGACCTCCCGAACTCCTGACGCGGGACCACGTCGCGAGGATGATCCTCGCGGAGGTCAAAGCAGGGCGCGGGAGCCCGCACGGCGGCGCTTTCCTCGACATCGCCTGGATAAAAGACCGGGTCCCGGGAGGGGCGGAGCATATCAAGAAGAAGCTCCCCAGCATGTACCACCAATTCAAACAGCTCGCGAACCTAGACATCACCGAGGAGCCGATGGAGGTGGGGCCAACCACGCACTACGCGATGGGTGGCATCCTCGTCGACGGGGACTCACAGATGACAACCGTACCGGGACTGTTTGCGGCCGGCGAGTGTGCCTCGGGCCTCCACGGCGCCAACCGGCTCGGCGGCAACTCGCTGTCGGACCTCCTCGTGTTTGGGAAGCGGGCCGGCGAATTTGCGGCAGCGTTCGCGGCCGACAACGGCGCGGTCTCTCTGGACGCTCGTCAGCTGGACGAAACCAGCGAGTATGCCCTCGAGCCCTTCGGTCGCGAAGGCGGTGGCGGTGGGCCGTACCAAGTTCAGTACGATCTCCAAGAGATCATGCAGGACAAGGTCGGGATCATTCGTCAACACGATGAGCTGGACTCGGCGCTCGAAGATATCGAAGCGTTCAAAGAACGCTCGCGCACCGTCCCGGTCGGCGGGAATCGCGAATACAACCCTGGCTGGCACACTGCGCTGGACCTGCACAACCTGCTGTCCGTATCCGAAATGATCGCGCGCGCGGCTCGGGAGCGGACCGAGAGTCGCGGTGCCCATACCCGAGACGATCATCCAGGAAAGGACCCGGAGTGGGGCAAAGTCAATCTGGTCATCACGAAAGGAGCGGAGGGCGAGATGAAGATAGAACGGCGTCCAATTCCCCAGATGCCCGCAGACTTGACCCAGATCATCGAGGAGCAAGGCTGATGGCCAACGCGACGTTCAAGATCTGGCGCGGCGACTCCAGCGGCGGTGAGTTCGCGACTTACGAGTCGGAATACGTGCCCGGCATGGTTGTGCTCGACGTGATCCACAAGATCCAGGCGGAGCAAGCCAACGACATGGCAATCCGCTGGAACTGCAAAGCGGGCAAGTGCGGCTCATGTTCGGCCGAGGTGAACGGGATGCCCAAACTCCTGTGCATGACGCGCATGGACACGCTCCCGTCCGACAAGCCGATTACGGTCGAGCCGATGAAGGCGTTCCCCATCATGCGCGACCTAGTCACGGACGTCTCGTGGAACTACAGGGCCAAAGAGTCGATCCGTCCCTTCAAGCCGCGGCCGCCGGACAATGAAGACGGATCCTGGCTCATGGACCAGCGCGACGTCGAGCGGGCCCAGGAGTTCCGAAAGTGTATTGAGTGTTTCCTCTGCCAGGACGTGTGTCACGTCCTGAGGGATCACAACAAACACGAGGAGTTCATCGGCCCCCGCTTCTTCGTCCATACCGCGCAGCTCGAGATGCATCCTCTGGATACGGAGGACCGCCGCGATGACCTGAAGGCTGACCAGGGGATCGGCTACTGCAACATCACGAAGTGTTGTACGAAGGTCTGCCCCGAGCACATCACGATCACGGACAACGCGATCATCCCTCTCAAAGAGCGCGTGGTCGACAACTCCTACGATCCTGTCGCAAAGATCCTAGGTATGTTCACTGGAAAGAAGTGATCCGGAAATGAAGTTCACGCTCAAGCCCCTCTCGCACGGTGGAGTCGACGCGGCGCTGCGCAAAGCGGTCCGGTATCGGCTGCTGAACGAGCCGTTCGAGGCTGAAAGCATTTGCTTGGACGTACTGCGTGTCGATCCCAAGCACCAACAAGCGATTTCAACCCTCATTCTTGCACTCACCGACCAGTTTCACTCGGAGGGCGGGGCTCAGGTGAGCGACGCACGCGAACTGCTTCCCCGTCTCATGAGCGAGTACGACAGGGAGTACTACGGAGGCATCGTCTGCGAGCGGCGAGGCGAGGTCTATATAAGACAACACCAGGCCGGCAGCGGACCCATCGCCTACGACTGGCTGCGGAAAGCGATGGCCTATTACGAGCGGGCCGAAGCACTCCACCCCGACAACAACGACGACGCGATCCTGCGCTGGAATACGTGCGCTCGGATGATTGACCGCAACGACCATTTGGAGCCCAGCGAGCCGCATCGGCCGCCAGTAACGTTGGAGTAGGTAAGCCCGCTAGATCACGCGCTGGAGAACCCAGCGCTTAGATGAAGTGCTGGAAGAGGATCATCGCGAAAAGCGTGAGACTCACGAGCAAGCTCACCTCTGACCGCCTTCCCTCCTCATATGCCTCGGGCAGCAGCTCCTGCAGTACCATGAGTAGCATTGCGCCCGCCGCAAATCCCATCGCGTACGGAAGGGTCGGAGCAAAACGTTCCACGAAGAGATACGCGGGCACCGCCATGATGGGCTGAGGCAACGAGCTGAAAACGCTCCACATGCCGCACTTGAAGACGCTGGTCCCTTGAGGCCGCAGAACCGCGCTGATAGCGAGCCCCTCGGGGATGTTGTGCACCGCGATGGCGATGGTGACAAACGTTGCGAGGCTGATTCCGCCAGCGTACGAAGCTCCAACCGCCACACCCTCGGCCACGGAATGGAACGTCATGACCATCAGCACCAACAAGACCCTCCGGGCGCCCGCGCCCTGGACCTCGCCGAACTCCACGTCCTCACCAATCAGGCGTGACGAGAGCAGCACAAACAGCACACCCAGCTGTGCACCGACGACGGTCTGCAGTGCGCCGAACACTGAGCCCTCGGCCATGAGCCCGAACGTGGCACCCAACATGAGGCCTGCCGCGATCGCATTTGAGTTCCCGATTACTCGGGGCGAAAGCGATTTGATGAACAAGAACGGCAGCGCACCCAGTCCCGTCGCCAAGGCCGTGATGCCAGCGAGCAGGAACACCAGAAGGACGGGGTTCTGCTGACTGAGCTCGGCAAGCCACTGCATCAGAAAGCCACGCCCTGTAGGAAGGCGATCGCTCCGGTTGCCATGCTGGTCACCAAGGCAATAGAGACCACACCGGCTTCTTCATAGGCCTCCGGCAACAGCTCCGTGAGCACGAGCTGGACGAGCGCCCCCACAGCAAAACCAACAACCCACGGAAGAGCGGTTGGAGCCGCCATCAACACCGAGAATGTGACCACGGCGAGCAGGACTTGGCCGGCGTTCACAAACACAGACAACAGAGCCGCTTGAGCTAACGGGACACCCCGCCCCCTTAACACTGCACACGCGATCATTGCCTCGGCGACGTTGTGTACCATGAAGATCATGGCCATGGCTACGCCAAAGCGGATATCAAGCACAGCGGCTACACCAATGGCCATGCCCTCCCATGCGGAGTGCAGCGTTTGGATCAGAAGGACTTGGTAGCCGTACTCCGGTCGCGAGTCTTCGAGGCGATTCAAGTCCAGGTCGCCCGTGCCGCCGAGCTTGTGTGTGCCGGCCACGAACAGAGCCCCGAGCGCACCACCCAACGCCCCCTGGACTGGCCCTGCCTCGAAGCCGTCTACCGTAATCGCGTAGGCCGCACCCAACATGAGCCCCGCCGCAGTCGCATTCGCCCACCCAAGCCACTGCTTCGGTGGATGCTCGCGGCCGATCAAGAACATGGCTCCGAGCCCCGCTGACAGTGCGGCTATCGACGACCAGAGGAGGATCGTGAGGACGGGACTCATGGTAATATCATCAGGGGCCGGTTTACGCGTCGCCGACCGGGCGCCCGAGAGCGCGCCGTATGGGCTGACCGGGCCGCGCGTTTTCAATCAGCTCGCCGCCCTTCACGACGAAGGTGCCCCCTACGAGAACATGCTCGATGCCTGCGGATGGCTGATCGGGATCTTCGAAGGTTGCTCGGTCGATCACGAGACCCGGATCGAACACTGTGAGGTCGGCGTCCGCACCAACCTGCACCCTGCCCTTGTGTGCCATACCCGGAACGGCTGCTTCCAACCGCTGCGCGGGCATGAGGGTCATCTTGCGAAGTGCGTCCATTAGCGTGAGTACTTCGCGCTCTCGCACGTAGCGACCTAGCACCCGCGCGAAGGACCCGGCGCCACGAGGGTGAGCTCGCCCATTGACGAAAGGCACCCCGTCCGAGGCCACCATTACGATTGGATCCGCGAGTGCGGCCTCGACGGATTCTTCAGGAATGACGTGTGCGATGATAATGCCCCCCTCGGCACGTCGTGCGACGAACGACAGGGAGTCCAGCCGTTCACCCGTCGCAACCCATTCAATATCGCCATACTGTGCTCCGAGTCGGGCTCGCCAGCCGGGGTCGAAAATCGCAGCCCTGATGTCTGTCGACGCGGCTGTGTAGGGGTACACCTCGGTGGTGACGTCGAGGCCCGACACTTGTGCGCCCTCAATCATCTCAAGCATGAGTGGCACTTGCTGCTGCGCAACCGACCCGATGTGGACGATGTGCACCGACGCGCCGGTTGTGGCGGCCCCGGCGATCATTTCATGAATCGCCTCCGCCGTGCTCTCGGGTTCGACCATCCCGCCCGTGCGCACATGCACAAAACTCGTCGCGCCACGGCTTGCACCCAGTTCGAAGATCCTGTGGACCTCTTCCCGGGTAGCCGCCGGCGTGTAGGCAAGACCGAGACCCAGCCCGAGGGCGCCCTGCTCCAATCCCTCCGCCATCCGTGCTCGGATCGCTGCAATTTCTGTAGCTGAAGCCACATTGCGCACTGCGGCTTCCTGCGATCCCAAAACGCTACGTCGCGCCGCTCCATGGGACGTCGTTGCCCCGTAGTGAATCACGGCCTTCCCTGCTCGCTCCGCGTACCACTCACCAACAGCCCCCGCGCCGCCCTCCAATTCGAGGGCAGTTGTAACGCCGTCCTGTACCTGCAGCTGGCTCGAGAACAGGTCCTGGCCGTGCGCATGCAGATCCACGAAGCCTGGGGCGACGATGAGCCCCGAAGCGTCGATGACCTCGTCGCCCTCCAACGCGGTTTCGCTTATCGCAGCCACGCGCCCATCGCGAATTCCGACGTTGCGCACGGCATCCAACCCCGACTCCGGGTCCATGACGCGGCCGCCTTCGAGTACAACGTCGTAACGCTCCTGAGCCTGCGTCCCGTAGGGCGTGAGACCCAACGCCAGCGCTAAGCCCGCAACGGCGATTACTCTCGACAGTGTCTTCATCGATTGACCCGCTCAAACCGAAGGTTGCGGACACGACCGGCGTCCAAAAAGAATCCTGAAATTCGTCCGGAGCGCTCGATGGTGCGTACCACGAAGTCGCCCACAGCCATCGCTCCGCTTTCTCCACTCGTGACGGGGAGGCTGCGCGAGCCGAACTTCGCGATCCAGCCACCGTCGTCGTCACGTTCAAACGTGTACGTTACGTCGAGTTCGTCGCTATAGAACTGGCCCTCCAACCTCGGGGCGCTGGAGGCCGCGATGGGACGGTCCATGGGCACCTCGGCTGTGGATCGAAGTCGGAGTGCCCGCTCGGGCGGCGGGGCCGGCTCCATCCGATCGGCCAACAGTACTTCACCGACGGCAGCGGCAAGCGCCGACGGATTGGTCTGCGCGAGATTGCAAAAGCACGTCACGGCGACGTCTTCAGAGGGGTAGCGCACATGGTCCGCGCGGAATCCGACAAAAGCCCCGCCGTGACTCACAGTTGGCAGCCCTCGCTGGCTTCCATGACGCAGACCGATGGTGTATCCGAGCGTATCCCCGTTGTTGAGGACCGTCCGGGTCAACATCGTGCGTAACAGAGGTTGTCCGCCCACGCGCGGTTCGTCGAAGTTGCGGTTCCACCGCGCCCACTCTTCGACGGTCGTAAAGACCCCTCCGTCCCCGGTCATCGGCAACGTCGTCATCGAAATCGCGTAGCCGTCCCGCTCCGCTCGCGCATAGCCCATCGCTCGGTCCGGGACAATTTCGGTGTGGTCGTCGTGGTAGTGAGTCCGCGTCATCCCTAGGGGCGTGAAGATTCGCTCCTTGGCGAAGTCGCGCAGACTCTTCCCCGACACCCGCAGGACAATCTGCGACAGCAGGAAGTATCCTGAGTTCGAATACAGGTAGTCGGTGTTCGGCTCGAAGTTTAGCTCTCGCTGGCGAGCGAGTAGCGCTAGCAGGTCGGCGTCTGTGTAGTAGTCGTCGTAACGAAAGCCGGCGACGTCAGTCAGCGTGAGGTAGTCCCTCAACCCGCTCGTCATGTTCATCATGTGACGTAAGGTGACGGTCGCGCCAAAATCTTGGAGTTCGGGGAGGTGTTTGTGGACGGGATCGTCGAGCGAGAGCAATCCGTCCTGTTCCAGCAACGCAATCGACGCGGCCGTGATCTGCTTGGATGTTGACCCGATCCGCAGCACGGAATGCGGGCTCAACGGCACGCCGCGTTCAAGGTCGGCCATACCGTATCCACGGGCGAAGACCAGCTCACCGGCCTGGTGGACCCCGACGACGCATCCGGGAGAACGTGTGTTGTCGAACCTAGCGAAGATCGAGTCGATGCGGGACGCGTACGTGGCCGGGTCTAAGACGCGAGGCGTCGTCTGACCCGACAGCCCAGGTACGAGAATGAGGATCCCGGCAGCGAAGCCGATCGTGGAGCGGATGAGTTTTCGCATGTCGGCGGAACCTGAGGCAAGGAATTCGACCGCAACATACGTTTTTGCCCTTACCCAGGGGAAGGAACGGCCACCCAACCCTTTGGGGGTAAAGCGCCACCTATGGGTGTGAATGAAGGGATGAACGAACCGGACGGCTCCGATCGGGAGCTAGCACAACGAGTCTCGAACTCGGGAGACGAGGCAGCGTTTCGTCTGCTATACCGACGACACACTCCGGCCTTGCATGCATTTGTGTCGCGATGGACAGCAGGGTCGGCTGCGGACACGGACGATGCCGTTCAAGAAGCGTGGATTCGGGCCGTCGAGTCGCTCGGGGGATTCCGCTGGGATTCCTCGTTTCGCTCCTGGTTGATTGGGATTGGACTCAACTGCGCCCGTGAGATGCTTCGGCGTGAGGAAACCCGGGGCCGCCTGGAACCCCGAGCCACCCAGACGCGGAGGCCGAACCGCACCGAGATGAAGATCGACCTCCAAAGAGCAATTACTGCACTCCCAGACGGCTATCGCACCGTGCTCCTCCTCCACGATCTGGAGGGCTTCACGCATCCCGAGATCGGACGACTGCTCGGTATCGCAGTCGGTACAGCGAAGAGCCAACTGCACTCCGCGCGGCGGGCCGTGCGCCAGATGTTGGAACCTCCACAGGACCTGGTATGAACGTCAACGACGCAATAGACCCCAACACACTTCCAACCACTCCGCCGTCACCCGACCTCGAGGATCGCGTGGTCCAGCAACTCCACGACAAGGGGCTACTCGGCAATCAAGACCGCCGGGCCGTAGCGACAATCCGAGCGCAGCCACTCCGCAAGACCTTGGTGGCGGCTGCGGGAGCCGGTATCGCCTTGTTCGCCTCTGGCGTCTTTACCGGCCAGTGGCTCGAGGCTGCCGGACCCGCGCCCAGCTCCCCCGCATCACAAGAATGGGCGTTGAACGAACTGGCTCCCGACGCCGCGCTCGGGTTCGGCTTGTCATGCCGGGCGTGCATGTTTGATGAGGGCACCGCGACCTGGCGGTTCGATGAACAGCCCCAGGTGGATCGCATTGCACCCGGAACCAAAGCCCACGATTGGGGAATCGCTTCAGCCGCGCGATTGGTGGCGGTCGACGGGATCGCCATTACAACCGAGGAGGGCGGCCAGAAGTTCTCCGCAATCAAACCGGGCGACTCGGTAGTATGGACGTTCGACCGCTACGGCGTCGAACGCGAGATGACCACGGTCGCTATGAACCCGAGTGAAGCGGAAGCAGCGCGACAGGTGCTTTCAACCGGCGATGCCGCGTCGGATTCGCTTCGGCTGATTTACTCCCAGCGGGTGGGTGCGATTCGCCTAGAGGTGCGCGTCGATCCCGATGAACCCGGGAGAGCGTTGATTATCGAACCGGGGCGGCAGGACGAGGTTGTGGTGCGTCTCGGCCGGGAGGAAATCCGCATTCGGCCGGTTGGCGAGCGTTAGGGCTCACATCCCTGAGCTAACGCGCCCTGCGAATCACCTGTCCTGGGGTCGCTCCCGTGACTTCGCCGGCGCGGTACACCTCTTCCCCGCCGACCCACACTCGTTCGATCCCCAGGGAGGCCAGATGCGGCTCAGCCGGAGTCGCCCGATCCAGGACAGTCTCGGCATTGAACAACACCAAATCGGCAACGTTCCCAGCTGCGATTGTGCCCCGGCCCTCCAGTCCCATGTGCTCGGCCGATAGCGCAGTCATCTTATGGACGGCTTCTTCGATCGACATGAGCCCTAGGTCGCGGACGGTCCGCCCTAAGACCCGAGGAAAGGAACCGAACCCACGCGGGTGCCCGCCCCGCATGGCCCCGTCAGACGAGACGTTCGTGTGCGGCCAGCGCAGTAGTTCGGCGACGTCGACCGGATGCATGCTCGTCGCGATAACGCTCTCAGTTCCCCGCCCGGTTTCTGCGGCCAGTGCTTGGGATTCGCGGACGAGCATCATATACGTGTCGACCGGATCTTCTCCGCGCGCAGCTGCGATCTGATCGAGGGTCTGGCCTTCCAACGTCGGGTCCGGTTCGTACCGCGCGAGGAGAAGTCCCTCGGCTGGCACCACCTGGTCTAACGCGAAAACGAACGCCTCGCGGTCTTCGAAATTTCGTTCCGGGAAGATGACCGTCATCGTCGACTGCCAGTACTCGTACGGATACACATCCGCTGTGACATCAACGCCTTCGGCCCGAGCTGCGTTCAGCATCTGCAACGCCTCGGGAGTCCTGCCCCACAGGCCTTTCATGGCCAGCTTCATGTGGGAAATCTGGATCGGCAGCCCAACTTCGCGCCCGATGCGCAGGGTCTCCTCGATCGCTTCGAAGAGGAACTGATCCTCACTGCGCATGTGGCTGATGTAACGACCATCGTGGCGCGCGGACTCTTCAGCGAGGGTGATGACTTCGTCCGTGGTTGAGTAGAGCCCGGGGTCGTACTCGAGACCCGTCGACAGCCCCAACGCACCGGCTTCCATATCAGCAGACAGCATCAGGCGCATCTGCTCAATTTCGTCTGATGTGGCTTCGCGCAGGGGATCCGTCATCACTTCGTCGCGCAGCGTGTTGTGACCCGAATACGAAGCCACATTCACGGCCGTTGGAGCTGCTTCGAGGCGTGCGAAAAAGTCGGCGAGTGGACTCGGCGAACCCCCGTCTTGGCCAACGACGATCGTGGTGATGCCCTGACTCACAACGGCCAGTGCGTCCGGCTCATCGAACAGGCCGCGGTCGTGATGAGAGTGGGTGTCGATGAAGCCGGGAGCGAGCGTGAGTCCACTGGCATCGACTACCGTCTCATTCAGGGCTGGCTGCAGTGATCCGACTTCGACGATGCGAGCTGATGTAATCCGCACGTCCATGACCTCGGCTGGCGCACCCGACCCGTCTACGACCGAGGCACCGACAATGAGGGTCGAATCGGGTCCGCCGCTGGAGTCCTGCCCGGCACACCCCATGGTGAGGGCTATGCCGCAGGCCGCTGCAGCGATTCGGTGGCGCACCCCTCTGGGATTTCTGACCAGACGTAGCTGTTGGCTTTTCATCCCCGACCCTAACGGACGCTGAGGGTCCGGAGCAACGAAGCGACTAGGAAACGACGTGACTAAGAGTGGAGCAGAAAACCCCTACGAACATCGCTTCGGGTGATGAGCACGATGCATAGCAGGTGCATCGCCGATGCGGCGAAGAACATCGAGGAACCGAGAAGCTCGATCATGAAGAATGATGGCCACGGGACCGTGAGATGGATCAGGAACGCCGACAACGCGTCCCAGATAGCTGTTGCGTTCCAGACGACGATTGCCGTCCAAGCGAACAACCCCCGACCGCGCCAAACGAGGAACGCGATGAGGGGGGCCGTGATACCGACAACCGCATCGCCAACCAGAGGCATTAGCCACGCCGCGGGCGGATCACCCACGCCAGAGCCGCCGGCTCGTCCGATGTACGCCAACGTCATCGCGCGGCCCGCCAGCATGAGGGTCAGGGCGAGTACGATCCCCCGGGCCGTCTTCCCTTCGGTGTTCGTTTCACCAGATGCGGAGTTCTGCGTCATGTTTTGTACTCTATAGTTTCAAAACTAGGCGAGTGATCACACGTCGGTTGAGTTTGGGCTAAGCTGAGGGTGGACTTAGGGGCGCGTCACACCGAGCTGTTTTGCGGTTGCGACTATCGAGCGACGGAGCGCTGAAACGTCCTCTCCAGCCGCAGCCCCCGTGAGTACGCCCCGAACAAACGCCATCAGCCAATCAGCGGCTTCCGACGGGGTTAGGCCTCCGGCCACAGTGCCGTCCTCCAGGCCTTGGGCGTACGCGCGCCTGTACCCTGCGCGGAGCGATCGGAAGTGTGTGTCGATCCGCTCCTGAACCGACGGGTCGGATAAATCAGCGAGGCTAGCTCGCACCATGAGGCACCCGCGTCGGACTTGAGGTGACCCAACGAAGCGCTTCAACCCGTCGAGGTACCGACTGAGCGCCTTGCCTCCACGGTGTTCAGCAAGCGGACGGAACAGTGAATCGCAGGGGCCGACACTGTACTGATCCAGGGCCCCGCAAAAGAGATCCGTTTTCGTGCCGAATGCGTTGTAGAGGCTGGATCGATTCAGTCCAGTGCCGGCCTCAAGGTCGTCTAAAGACGTTCCATGAAAGCCGTTCTCCCAAAACGCGTGCATTGCTGCTTCGAGCACGAGTGTTTCGTCAAAATCGCGTGGTCGAGCCATATTGAACTATATAGTCCAAAACTATGCGCGTCAACTGCGGGAGCTACACGACTTGGACCCCAATGCCTGTTTCACCCCTTCCAGCGCAGGGCTTCGACGGGCTCCACCGACATGGCCCGTCGGGCGGGCACATAGATGGCCCCCAGAGCCGCGAGAGCAAAGACGAGAAGGCCGGCCGCGAGCGCTACAGAATCCGTCGGCTCAACCCCGTAGAGAAGACTGCGAACGAATCGAGTCGCGAGGGCCGAGATGGCCAGACCGATGATGAGCCCCAACCCCACCGGGGTCAGCGCTTGGCGCAACACTACCGAGCGGATGTCTTGGGCCCGAGCGCCCAAGGCCATGCGAACGCCGATTTCGCGCGTACGCCGCCGGACGACGAGGCTCGTCACACTGAACACACCGATGACGGCCAGGACCAAACCGAGCCCGGCCAACCACGAAAACAGTTCGGCGTTCATGCGTTGGACATAAAGGAAGCCCCGGACGACCTCGGAGTACGGCAGCACGTTGATGATCGCCAAGTGGGGTTCGAACTCGCGAAGCCATGCGTAAAGCAGCGGGACGGACGCCGCGGGAGACACCCGCGTAGCAATCAACAGAGCGCTGCCCGAGCCGTAGTTTTGTTGTCGGTATGGGAGGTACAAGACGGGCTCTGGAGGCGCCAGGACTTCGCGGGTCTTGGCGTCCGCGACGACGCCTACGATTTCGAAGGTCCGATCTGGTGCGTCGCCCGCACCGCGCCAGCGCACTTCCTGACCGACGGGCTCCCCCGCGCCAGCATGGCGACGTACAAAGGCTTCGTTGACCACGGCAACGTCCGGCGCACCCACCGAGTCCCCGGCTGCAAAAAGGCGTCCCTGAACGCGAGCGATGCCCAAGGTCTCGAAGTAGTTCATGTGCACCTTGGAGTACAGTACCGAAGCAGGCTCCACCTGCCCCGGGGTCCAAACATCGGCCGAGGCGTGAGGCGAGAGCATGGCGTTGTCCGATACGGTGGCCATCCGGACCCAGGGCTCATCCGATATCCGAGCTGCTAACTCCTCGAAGAACCTCTGGCGGTCGGACACCTCGACGGACGTGCTGCTCGTCGATATGAAGCTCGCCACCATTTCGTCATGCGCGAATCCGAGATCCACAGTCCGCGCCGCCCCCAGTGTGCGCAGGACCAGACCCGCGGCGACCAATAGGATCACCGACAGCGCTACCTGTACGGTGACCAGCACGTCCTGCAGCCGCGGTCTGCGCCCTACGCCGGCACCGCCTCTCACGCCACCACCGACGCTTCGACTCGAGTCGGCTCGCAGCACGGCCACGATGTCTCGCCGAGAGGCACGCAGAGCCGGCACCACGCCCGCGAGAAGTCCGGTGGCGATCGCCAGTGTCAAAGCGAAAAGCGCGACGCGAAGGTCGATCGTTGCCACGCGCGGCACGTTCTCACCCCAGACGCTCGGCCGAGCGAAGTACGATCCCAGGCGCGCACTGGCGGGGATGGCGAGCAAGAGCGCCACGACTCCGGCCCCGCCTGCCAGCAGCACATTCTCGAGGAAAACTCGGCGAGCGAGTCGTCCCGGCGACGCTCCCAGCGCGGAATGCACCGCCAACTCTCGTGTACGGCCCGCAGTTACGGCCAGCAGAAGGTTACCTACGTTCGCGCAGACCAGTAGCAGAAGGCCCGCCGCAGCGACCATCATGATACGAAGCGTGGACTGCTCCGTCCGCCTGGAGGTCGGATCGATCCACGTCACGGGGTCCACGCGCACGCGGCGCGGTCCACGCGCCAGGGGCATCTGGTCATCCAGACCCGCCGCCAGGGCACCCAGTTCGTCACCCGCAACCGCGCCGGAAACGCCAGCGTTTAGACGGCCGTACACGTTCACCAACGGACGATCTCGATCTTGGGCTGACGTGTCCCATGACGTGTACCGATTTCGAAACGGCTCGAAGGGAATCCAGACTTGCGGTCGAAATGCGGCGGTCGATCCCAAGAAGTCGGGTGCAGCGATGCCCACGATGACGTGAGGACGGTAGTTCAGCTGTACGATTGTCCCGAGGACCGATTCGTCCCCGTCGAACAGCGTCGCCCACCATTCGTACGAGAGCACGGCGACGGCCTCCGCGCCCGGCTCGTCATCGGCTAGGGTAAAGGGGCGTCCCAACGCCATTCGCGCGCCCAACACCGAGAAGTAGTCGCCAGCGACGGCTTCGACGAAGGCAACTTCGGTCCGGGTCTCGAGTCGCACACTGGCCGCATACCCTGGTGTAGCGGCAGTCAAACCCTCGAACGCTCGATCTGCCGAGGCGTCGTAATCCTCGAAGTCGAGGTAGGAGAGGGATTGGTAGGGATCCTCTAGCTCTGTCCCGAAAAGCTGAACGAGGCCTCGAGCGTCGGCACCGGGAAACGGTTGGCGAAAGGCGTTCACGTAGGTGAAGACGGCGACACCCGCGGACAAGCCTATCGCGAGGATGGCCGCAGCCACCCCGGACGGCACGGGGCGACGCCACAGAGCCCGGGCAGCGGCTCGGACGTCTTCGATCAGCTCGCGTAACATGCTACAGTCCTTGACACCTCCACCCCCTCCGGCGCGCCCTCGGTGAACGTGCGTTCGCCCCCCTGTTAGAGGCCCCCACCAGGCGGACGATAGCTTCTTACGGGCGGCAACTGAGCCCCTGTAAGACCTGCCGGTGCTTCCTCACTAACCACCGGCATGCGAAGCGTCCCAATACCGTCGATGGTCGCTGTAATCACCTCGCCCGATTGCAGGAACCTCTGTTCGCCACGGACCGCAGTGCCCGCCCCGGTACCTCCAGAGGTGCCGTTGTTTATGACATCGCCTGGGTACAATGTGATGATCGAGGAGCCGTATTCAATCAGCTCCCACAACGTGTGGATCATGTCGCCAGCGGTTGCTTCCTGCATGGTCTCGTCGCCGATGCTAAGCGTCTGCCGCAGCTTCTCCATCGGGTCACCATAGAACTCCTTCGGAACGATCCAGGGTCCGAGCGGAGCGAAAGTGTCATGACCCTTTCCAACGAACCAATCCGACGTGAGAGGATTGCCTCCTGGTGGCCGCCCTCCACGGTCCGAGATGTCCATCGTGACGGTGTATCCGAAGACGTAGTCCTCAGCGTCGTTGGCTGACACGTACTTGGCCGTTCGCCCGATCACGGTACCCAGTTCGACCTCCCAGTCGATCCGGTCGCGACCATAGGGAAGCACGATGGGTTGCCCATTCCCGACAACTGCACCCTTACTCGGCTTCAAGAATAAATAGGGCACGCCGCGGTTTTCTCGCCGGGCCCTGCGGGCGGCCACACGCTCTTCGTCACTGCCACTTTCGTCGACGTGACTGTAGAAGTTGACTGCGGCGTTCAGGATCTTGCTGGGATAGAGGATTGGTGGAAGCGTGCGAACGGCCTCGACGTCGTGCACGTAGGTGGGCCGAGTGCCGGTTATCAGATCAGCCGCGATTACGTGGTTGACGATCTCGTACAACCGGCGCTTCATCCCGTATTCATACCGCTCGATGAGGTCCAGCATGTCGGCAGGCAGGGGAATCGCGGGATAGTTGGCGTCGCGCTCCAATGCCTCGTTGGCCGCGCTCAACTCCACGATGTATTGATCCCGCAAGACGATGCCGACCTGCGGAACACCGTGGATCTCGAACGTCCCGACCTTGAAGGGTTCGGCGACCTCGGGGACCGCCTGCGCTGAGCCAAGTGCCGGGGCAGCGAGAGATAAGATCGCGGCAAGAACGAAAGAGCTACGCATGGTTGCGGTCCTGGTCGAAGTGCTGGTGCTGCTGCAGTCGAAGGCTGTTGCTGTGGCACTCGGGTCTTAGGGCGAGTGTGAAGATCCTGTCATTTCTTGGGTTCACCCGCAATCCAACGCCTCCCAAGCGGCCGCCCGCAACGGCTCATCAATGTCGGCGTCTCGCTTCCATCGCCCGGATGGAGTATGCCAGGCAGGGTCAGCGCCGCATTGAACATTCGCGGCTACGAGAGTCTGGACGGGATCGTCAGTCACGCGTGGAGATTGCCGAACGACACAGCTTCCATCCGGGTTCGTGAAGTCGATCGGCTCGCCCGGTATCCCACTGACCGACCATCCCTCTTCGTGAACCAACCGGTGGTGGTGTCGACACAGGAGCACCAGGTTATCGAGAGTTGTCTCACCGCCGTCGGCCCAATGTCGGATGTGATGCGCGTCGGTGAATTGCAGCCCGCAGCCTGGAAAACGGCAGCCTCCGTCTCGTACCTCAAGCGCACGCCGAATGGCGGGCGGTATCGTTCGGGTTCGACGGCCAACATCGAGCACCTCGCCATTCGAGGCTCTGGTTACCTGCACCAGTCCGCTGTCACACGCGACCCGCCGTGACGTTTCCGCGGAAACGCGCGTTCCGTCGGCAAGCTCCGACATACTGGGCTCGGCATCGGCATCGAGCGTCGCCGCTTCGACGTGCAGCATGACTTGATAACGTCCTGCACGCGAAGCGTTCGCGTCAGCGTTCATCCCCGCCGCTAGCGCGCGCTCCGCGAGCAACCCGATCGCGTCTGCACGTCGCTGCTCGGGCGTGTTCTCTTGAGTGGCTGTGGTCTCTTGGGTGTTTGTCTTCTCTCGGGCGTACAGCGCATCGCTAGCCGCTTCGATCGCGCGCATCAGCAGCGCGCCCACCTCGGGATCGAGCCGACCGCGGATCACATACATCCCTTCGTTATCCGGCGCGACCCACAGCGTCCGACTCTCATGACGCAGTCGCTCCCGTTCCGCTTCGTCGACGCGGTTCAGGTCTTTCCAACTGCGTACGAGCCGTTCGGTTTGAGCGGCGGTTGCGTTCTGAGCAAAGTCGAGCAACCTCGACTCGTTGTCGGCTGTCGCTACGCGCGTCAAGGCTCGGACTTTCGCGAATGATAGCTCGCCGCGCGCCATCGATGCGCTGACCAGGGGCAGCCCGACGAGCGCCCGTGCGGCCCGCACGCGTTCGCGACATGCGCCCCGATCAAAACCCGTCCGGAACGCGAGCCAATCCGCACACGATCGGTGTCCGCCTGCCTTCCAACCCCCGCGTTCGTCGAACTCCGCGAGCATGACCAGCAGGCGGTGGGTTGCCGCATGGATGTGCGCCGCGAGTGTCGTGATCTGATCGCCGAGCGTTACCAAAGCGTCGTTTGAATCCGTCCCCACCCGATCCCCTCCCGTTGATTCGACCTTTGCGAGAGTAAAGATAATCCGGGCTTTTTCGACGTCTCAGGTGCTCGCATGCGAGTCAAAGTCGACCTGGCAGGTCAACCGAATCACATCCATTCGGCCATGACACTCCTACGCCCGACGGGCCCGCTCAGCGACCGGGAACGACAACCGTCTCGGCCACACTCGACTGCAGGATCTGAAATCCGTCCATGGCTCGTTGGGACAGCTTAGTGAGTCGATGAGCCACTCACGTTTCCGCGGAAACGCGGAACGAGCTCAGGCGTCAGGCGACCCCGCTACTCCGTGCTGGTCCGCATCACTTCCAGTCGTCCCTCAACGGACGCGGGCACCGACAGTGAATCTTCGATAGCGGCGATTTCTTCTGCATGCACCCAGGCAAGGCTCAGCGCATCCAACTCACCGGCCAAGGCCCGGCGCTCTTGCTCTTCGTGAAGCACCATCTCCAAGGCCAGCCGCGTTGGAGGTGACATCCTGTTAATGGCGGTGACGTGCACGCCTTTGGCGCGTTTCTTTTGTCGCTCTCGGTACATCATGGACAGCGGGAAGGTCTGCTCCCGAATGGTCTTCGCGAGAAACTCACGCTTTTCGATCGTGTCGCGCAGCCCCTCGATGCACGTTGTTGCCTCGGATAGGATTTTCTGTCGCCCTTGAGGGTTGCGTACCCCGTTGGACTGGTCTCGAAGCTCGTCTGCGAGATCAGCCTTGGGCAAAATGAGCGCTGCAGCATGCTCCGCGTCCTTCCCCATGAGTTGCGTTTCTCGACGTCCCGGGCAGATGACGATTGAGAAGTTTCCGGATTCGTCCATCTGCCACCGCGCACGCCGAAAGTCGCGCGCGTGCAGGGTGAGTTCCGGACCGGTTCGCGTCCGGAACTGCACACGAGTCTGTTGACGGTTGCGCCAAAGAAACCAAGGAATGATGGCCCAGGGAGCGATGGCTATTAGCGGAACAAACGCACCCGGGAGGGCGGCGACCGCTGCGGCACCCGCGGCGACGCTACCGAGACCCATCGCCCCGACCAATTGAGCGACTTGCCACTCCGTTTGGGTCGCTGCCCGCTCCCCGCGCTCAAGAAACCCGTCCCCATACCGCCAAGCCGCGAATTCACCGTTCGCCGGCCTACCGATTCGCACCAAGTCTAGACCCGCCCTATGCCGGGCGAGTCCGATCTCATCTGTCGACACCTGAACGGGTAGCTGCGAGAACAGCCGCTCACACTCTTCAAGAGCCTCCCAGCGCTCATCAAAGGGAGCCAAATTCCAGCGTTCACAGTGACTGCAGATGGCCCAAAGACGCCCTCGGTCCGTATCGAACGCCACGCGCGCGCCGATCTGAAAGTGCTCCACAACCTCGTTGGTTCCGAGTTCGTGCGAGCAGAAGAGGCAATGTCTGACCATAGGCTTATGCAAGTGCAGGAACCCTACCACGCCTCAACTTGACACCACAACACGGCGCGATAGTTTGGAATCCCGTTACCGAACAAATACCGAAAGTCGTGCCCGAACCCACGCCTCCCTACGTCGAGCTTCACTGCCACTCCGGCTACTCCTTCTTGGACGGCGCCTCGCATCCAGAAGAGCTCGTCTTGCGTGCAAAGCAGCTCGGCTACCCTGCCCTCGCGCTCACCGACCATGACGGACTGTACGGGTCGATGGAGTTCGCTCAAGCAGCCAAGATCGAGGGGATCCAGCCGATCACCGGTATCGAGATCACGCTGGATGACTACGCAGGCCTGCCTCCTGGCACCCAAGCACCCGAGCTCCCCGACTATCCCGTAGGCCTCGCCAGCGTTCACCGCCCCCACATGACGTTGTTGGCCGAGACCCCCACGGGCTATGCCAACCTGTGTCGGCTCGTCACCGAAGCCCGCGCCCACGATCGCCGCGACCCCTGGCTCTCCCTCAAGTCACTGTTCGCGCGTACGGAAGGAATCATCGCGCTGACCGGGTGCGCCCACAGTCCACTTGCACGCTCCCTCACGGACTCCGTCGCAAGCGGAGAAGCCTTCCTGCGCCGACTGGTCGAGGCCTTTGGCCCAGACCACCTGTTCGTCGAGCTCCAGGTCAACTTTGTGAAAGGCGAAGGCTCCCGAAATCGTGCCCTGGGCCGACTTGCCGAACGTTTCCACATCCCGGTCGTGGCCACCGGAAATGTCCACTACCACAAGCCCGAGCGTTCGCATTTACAGGACGTGCTTGTCGCAATCCGGCACCGCACCACGCTCGATGGCTCGCACGATGTTCGCCGCCCCAATGGGGCCTTCCACCTCGCGTCCGCCGAGCAGATGGCCCGCCGTTTCCGGGGACGGCCCGACGCACTCTCCAACACGCTCAAAATCGCCGAACGCTGTGCCGCTTTCGATCTCACATCCGACCTGGGATACAAATTTCCGGACTTCGAGGGCAGCCACCTCGGAAGCGCTCGCCACGTCCTAACCCAGGTGTGCGGCGTGGCTCTGGAAGAGCGCTACCCCCCGGGATCTCCGCATCGAATCTCGGCCGAAATCCGCCTCGAACAGGAGCTCGATCTCGTTGAACGCCATGGCCTTTCGGGATTTTTTCTCGTGTATCGCGACATCTTCACAATCGCCCGGCGCGTCGCCTCTGAACTGCGCAGTGGATCTCCCCGCGCCTTCGCCAATCTTCCGCCCGGTCGGGGTCGTGGATCCTCGGTGTCGTCGATCATCTGTTACCTCATCGGGCTCTCCCACGTCGACCCCATCACGGCCAAGCTCCACTTGGGCCGTTTCCTCAACGAAGCGATGGGCTCGGTGCCCGACATCGACATCGACTTCCCGAGAAACATCCGCGAAGAGCTGATCCTGCAGGTCTACGCGAAATACGGTCACGAGCACTCGGCTTTGGTCTGCACCTTCCCGACGTACCGACTCAAATCGTCGGTGCGGGAGGTGGGCAAAGCGCTCGATCTTCCGATGGGTGACCTCGAGAAGCTGACCAAGTTGGCCGAACGGGGATCGGCGTTGGAGGAGGAGTTCGAACGCATCCCCGAATTCAAGAACCGGGGCTCTTCCCCGCTGTGGCAGCATTTGGCCAGGCTAGCACGTGAGATCCGTGGGCTCCCTCGTCACGTCTCGCAGCACGTGGGCGGCATGATCATCTCAAGTCGCCCCTTGATCGAGATCGTGCCCATAGAGCCCGCTGCCTGGGAAGGGAGATTCCTGTGTCAGTGGGACAAAGACTCCTGTGACGATGCCGGGTTCATCAAAATCGACTTCCTGGCGTTGGGAATGTTGTCGCTCGTCGAAGAGGCGACCGATCTGATTCACGAACGTCACGGTGAGGCGCCTGACCTCTCGCGCATCGACCTGGCAGATCCCGTCGTGTATGACCGCATCTGTTCGGGCGATACGATCGGCATGTTCCAGGTTGAAAGCCGCGCGCAGATCCAGATGTTGCGGCGTTCCAAACCGCGCACGCTGCCCGAGCTTGCCGTCCAAGTCGCGATCGTTCGACCGGGTCCGATCGTCGCGGGTGCAGTGAACCCCTATGTGTCTCGCCGTGAGGCAATGCTCAAGGACCCGAACTACAAGATCCCCTACGAACATCCGCTCCTCGAAGGACCGCTCGAGGAGACCCTGGGCGTGATCATCTTTCAGGATCAGGTCCTTCAGGTGTGCAAGGCGTTCGCAGGGTTCACAGATGGTCAGGCCGAAGGACTGCGCCGGGCCATGAGCCGGAAACGTTCGAAAGATGCGATGCAGGCCTACTGGGAGGCGTTCCGCGACGGGTCGGGGGAACGTGGGGTGGAGGAGGAGATCGCCCGGAGCGTCTTCCAGCAGGTCGTCGCGTTTTCGGAGTTCGGGTTCCCGAAGTCACACGCGGCGGCGTTTGGACTACTCGCCTATCAGTCGGCGTGGCTCAGGCACTACTACGCCACCGAGTACTACGTCGCGCTTTTCAACAATCAACCCATGGGCTTCTACTCGCTTGACGCCCTCGCGAGAGACGCCCAGCGCAACCGGATCCGCGTCCTGTTGCCCGATCTGAACCGCAGCGATGTCCAGTGTGCGGCCGAGGAGGGAGACCTCCGCGTGGGACTGGGGTTCGTGCGCGGCTGGGGCTCCGACATCGCCCAACGTGTCGTCGATGAACGGGAACGATCCGGCCCCTTCCGCTCGCTATCTGAATTTCTGCGCCGCACTCCCGCCGCTCTCAAACGACCCGCGATCGAAAATCTGATCTGGGTCGGAGGTCTCGACTCTCTTGGACTCTCTCGCCGTGAACTCCTGTGGCAAACCGGTCTGTGGCTTGGCCCCGAAAGCGACGCCAAGCGCACTCGCGAACGCGATGACCACGACCAGCTCGCCCTTGGAATGGACAATCCGTACGAAGACGTCTCCTTCGGCCAGCTCGACGACTCCGACCGACTGCTCGCCGAATACCGCTTACTCCGCTTCTCGACACACCTGCATCCCCTCACGCTCGTGCGCGAGCACATGCCGCCCGACCTCGTGCGCTCCGGTCGACTTCCCTCCCTTCCGCAAGGAACCACGGTCCGGGTCGCCGGAGTTGTTGTCGCCCGACAACGCCCGCAAACAGCACGCGGCTTCACTTTTATTTTGATGGAAGACCAAGACGGCCCGCTCAACGTGATCGTCAAACCGCAGATCTACGAACGCGATCGGACAGCGGTGCGTATGGAGCCGTTTCTGCTGGTGCGCGGTCGGTTACAGAAGGATGGGGATACGATCAACGTGATTGCGTATGAGGTCGTGTCCCTGCGAGGGAGCAACACGATGGCTCCAGGATCTGAGACTTCAAGTGAGGGGCCACCCGTTCTTCCCGAAGGCCCACCCGTGCTCGAGCACTGGGCTACGTCTAAGGATCGCGCACGGTCAGAAGAGGCTGGAATCCCCGTACCTGAGACTCCTTCCATGCCCCTGACCAAGGCCAAATCGGAAAACGACCCTTACCGTTTCTTGACGGCGTTGCGGCAGGCACCACCAGGGATCAAAAGCTTCGGATGAGTCACGTTTCTCGGGTTCGACCTTTCGATTTTGCCCCCAATCACCCCATTTTGTCCTAATCCGCAAACCTCTGCAGGAGAGCACATGGACCGCCGTGGCTTCGTTACATCGGGAATGGCCGCCAGTCTCGTTGGCGCATCGACCGCTGGATCCCTTAGTGCACTGATCTCACGCACGCCCGGCCTCGGCGTTGGCCGTACGCTCCCTAACGGGGACATCCGACTCAGCGCGAACGAGAATCCGCTGGGCATTTCTCCGACTGCTCGCGAGGCGCTGATTGAGGCGATCGTCGATGCGAATCGTTATCCCGGAGGCTATCAGCAACCTCTGTTGGACGAGCTCGCTCGCTACCTCGGGGTGCACACGAACACCCTCACGCTGGGTTTTGGCTCGACCGAGATCTTGCAGGTGGCAACCCAGACCTTCCAAGGTCCAAACGTTCCGCTGATCATCGCGGAGCCCACCTTCGAGGACATCTCTGATTATCAAGACACGATGCCTTTCGAAGTGATCGCGGTGCCGCTAACCGCTGATCTGCAACACGACGTGGGTCGTATGCGGGAGATCGCTTCGAAGCGGCCCTCAGTCGTGTACTTCTGCAATCCGAACAACCCGACGGGTACAATCACGTCCTCGGCCGATATCGACGCCTGGATCGCAGACGCGCCAGAGACCACCACCTTCATCATGGACGAGGCGTACCTCGAGTACGTAACCGACGACAAATTCTGGCCGTCGCTGAAGTGGATCGAAAGCAAGCCCAACGTCGTGATCGTGCGGACGTTTTCGAAGATCTTCGGGATGGCGGGCCTACGGCTCGGCTACGCTGTCTCGCACCCCAACACAGCAGTGCGACTGAACGAGCATACGATTCAGAATAGCCCGAACGTGCTGGCGGGTGCCGCCGGTATCGCCTCGCTCAAAGATGCCACGATCGTTCCGCGGGCTGTTGCGATAAACGAAGAATCGAAGGCGATCACAAAGACGACGCTGGACGAGCTCGGACTCGAGTACCTCCCGACGAATACGAACTTCTTGATGCACCGGATTAGCGGTGACCTGCAGCAGTACATCGGGCGGATGGCCGAAACAGGCCTGCTGGTGGGTCGTCCTTTCCCGCCGATGCTCGAGTGGAACCGACTGTCCTTCGGGATGCCCAACGAAATGGATCGCTGGGCTTCGACCATCAAAGACTTCAGAAAGAAGGGCTGGGTCTAAACGACCGGATTTACCCTGAACAAAAAGAGCCGGGAGGGGCGTGTGACGCCCTCCCGGCCTTTTTTTTGTGTCTTGCCGCTGGAGCAGCGGACCCGCCGAGTCAGTCTGAGACCGGACGACCGTCGGACCACTCCCCAAGCTGCACCGCGATGCGCCCGTCCGTCACGACTAATAGGACGTCTTGCATCACTCCGATGTCTTCTAGTGGGTTGCGTTCGACCACCACTAGATCCGCTTCGAGTCCAGCTTCGATGCGACCCGTTCGGTTTTCGATCCCGAACAACTCTGCCGCTGTAGTTGTCGCAGAGCGCAGTGCCTCCAGAGGCGTCATGCCAATCCCCACAAACTCTTCCAGCTCGTGGGCGAGTCGAATGATGCCGTTCGGACCGTATCCGGTGTCGGTAGCCGCAACGATCTTCACGCCGAGGGATTGCGCATGTGCGGACGTCTCACGAATCCGGGGAAGCATATGTCGACCACGGACCATCAAGAACGGAATCGCGTAGTCACCGCCGGGCTCGGCTAGATCGGTTACGATCGCGATCGTGGGGACGAGATACGTTCCGCTCTCGACCATCATCCCTAACGTTTCGTCGCTGAGGTAACTTCCGTGTTCAATGCTGCGGACGCCGGCCGCTACGGCGGCTCTCCCACCGGAGTCTCCATGGGCGTGAGCTGCTACCGATACACCGCGTGCTCCAGCCGTCTCGATCATGACACCCAGCTCGTCCTCGGAGTACAGCTGCTTCCGTGGATCTGTGTTTGGCAGTCCCGCCCGAGCCGTTGCGTTCGTTTTGATGAAGTCGACACCGCTGTCGAGCACACGCTCAACCATCGCACTGATCGCGTCGGAACCCTGAATACCGTCCGGCCGATATTGACCCATGTCGGTATGGTTCATGAAGAACTCATCGGCTGGGTTGGGCCGGATATGGTAGCCGGCAGCAAGCAACTCCGGACCCTCTGCATGACCCGCTCGGATCAAGTCACGTAAGCCGACGTCTGCGTAGTTGGACGCACCCATACTGCGTGCCGTTGTCACTCCGGAACGGAGCGCCCGCATCGCCTGAGCCTCCGACCCGATGTGCACGTGGGCGTCCATCAACCCGGGGGTGACGTACTTCCCATCCAGGTCGATGACCCGTTCGATGTCAGATGGTACGTCGTCGGTCCCCAGCGAAACGATGGTACCGTCACGCACTACAATCGTCTGGTTCGACAGTACGGTGCCGCCTTCCACGTCTACGACGTTGGCGTTGGTCAAAACCAGGTCCTGCGCGACCGCAGCCTGAGGGTGCGTGAGGGCCGCTAACGCCGTGAGAGCTGCAGGTAGAACAACGCTGACTCGGTTCATGGATGCCTCTTGACCCAAAACGCCACGCCATCCCAGTCGGTCTTTCCGCTGAATGCCGTGAAGTAACGATTCACCTCACTTCGATCTCGGCCGATCCCTTGATTGGCCCGCACCTCTTCTTCGTAGGCGTCGCCGCCTTGGTCGAGCGTGTCCGCTTGAGTTGAAGCTCGCACTCGCTGAACCACCTCCCTGAGCCGCTCAAGTAGAGGGAGCGCCAAGACGGCCGGAGATTCATGTTGACCGAAGTGCGCTACACCCGTCCACTCAGCCTCGACCTTAGCCAAACGCGTGAGCGTCGCTTCCCACGCCGGCACGTCTAGGCTCGGAGGCGGGGTGGGCGGATGGGGTGGCACGCCGGGCCCGAGGCGAATCCCCAACGCGTCCCCCGCGAGGAACGCACCGCTGGCCTCATGTAAGAACGATAGGTGGCTCGCGATGTGGCCAGGCGTAGCGTGGACGTCCACGCCAGCCACCTTCTCACTGCCATCCGCTCGCCACGCTCGAATCGCATCCGCAGGCACAGGGACGACTGGACCCCAGAGGCGATCATGTGCCTCACCGAACGTGCGTCGGGTGCTCGCATCAAGCTTGGTGGGATCAACCAGGTGGGGCGCGCCGTCTTCATGGACGAACACCTCAATGGCCGGGTTCTCACGGAGCAGCTGGCCGGTCCCACCCGCATGATCGAGATGGATATGCGTCAGCAGGATACGGCGCAGATCAGCGACACCAATCCCGTGCTTTGCCAGTCCCGCTCGTAAGTTGTCTAGACTTGCTGTCGGACCTGGGTCGACAACCATCGGTACCGGATCCGTGATCAACCAAGACGAGATGGCTCCAGGAAGCCCGTCGTGAACGAGGTCAATCGCGAGGACCGGCCCCGCCCTGTCCTGTCCTCCTTGCACTCTACTCTACCCTCGACGCTCCACCGGTACGTAGTCGCGCCCGCGTTCACCCGTGTAGATCTGACGCGGACGGGCAATCTTCTGCTCGGAGTCACTGAGCATCTCCTGCCACTGCGCGAGCCACCCGACAGTGCGCGGGATGGCGAACAGGACCGGGAACAGCTCGACCGGAAAGCCCATCGCCTCGTAAATCAGACCCGAGTAGAAGTCGACGTTGGGGTACAGGCTGCGCGAGACGAAGAACTCATCCTCAAGCGCAATTCGCTCCAACTCCAACGCGATGTCGAGCAACGGGTTCTTGCCCGTGACCTCGAAGACTTCGTCGGCGGTGCGCTTGATAATCGTCGCTCGCGGGTCGTACGACTTGTAGACCCGGTGGCCGAAGCCCATGAGCCGCTCTTCGCGGTTCTTCACACCTTCGATGAACTTCGGGACGTTGTCCACTGAACCGATTCGGTTCAGCATGCGCAGCACGGCCTCGTTGGCTCCACCGTGCAGCGGGCCGTACAGCGCGGCCATCGAGCCGGCGAGCGCCGAGTAGGGATCCGCGTGGGCCGAGCCAATCACGCGCATCGTCGTTGCTGAGCAGTTTTGCTCGTGGTCGGCGTGCAAGATGAACAGCACGTCGAGCGCGCGCTCAAGAACAGGGTTGGGCTTGTATTCCCGAACGCCAATCCGGTAGAGCATGTTCAGGAAGTTGGCCGCGTAGGACAGCTCGTTCTCGGGATACACCATTGGCAACCCGCGATGGTGGCGGTACGTGTAGGCCGCCAGCGTGGGCATCTTAGCGATAAGCCGGATGATCTGGCGGTTACGCACCTCCGGATCTTCGATGTCCTTCGCGTCGGGGTAGAACGTCGAAAGCGCCGAAACGCTCGAGATCATCATGCCCATCGCATGCGCGTCATAACGGAAGCCGCCGATCAGCTCCAGCATGTTCTCGTGCACGTACGTGTGGAATGTGACGTCTTCCACGAAGCTGTCGAGCTCACCGGTGCTGGGGAGTTCACCTTTCAACAGCAGGTAGGCGACCTCAAGGTGCGTGGACTGCTCGGCGAGCTGGTCGATCGGGTAGCCCCTGTACTCTAGGATCCCGGCGTCGCCGTCGATGTACGTGATGCTGCTGCGGGTCGACGCCGTGTTCTTGAACGCCGGGTCGTAGGCCATCATCCCAAAGTCGTCGTCGTTGACCTTGATTTGTCGCAGGTCCATCGACCGGACTACCTCGCCTTCGAGGATGTCGACTTCGTATTCTTTCCCGGTCCGATTGTCCCGGATTGTCAGCGTCTCGCGCTCGCCATCGCCCATCTAGATATCTCCGTTATCCAACACACTCGCCCTTGCTTCCCGTGCCGTCTTGTCGCCGATAATCATGCCGAGGGTGGGACTCGAACCCACACGCCCTTGCGGACATCAGATTTTGAGTCTGACGCGTCTACCAATTCCGCCACCCCGGCCGTTCGTGACTTAGCCCTATATTGTAATCATTCAGGCGACCTGTACTCAACACGGTCGCAAAACGTGATGCTGTCACAGCGAGGCTTCATGCGGGTTCTATTCTTGGTCGGGTTCTTGGCGGTAACCGCCGTCTCCCCTCAGCTCCACGCCCAGCAGGCGCCGGAGACAACCGCCACCCGGACACCGATTCCGCCCACAATCGACGGCCGCCTCGACGAGAACGTGTGGGCAACGGCTCCGGTGCTCTCTGATCTGGTTCAGCGGGAGCCCTCGGAAGGGAGTGCCGTTTCAGAGCGGACCGAGGTCCGGATCGCCTTCGACGATGAGGCTCTTTATGTGGGCGCGTGGCTGTTCACCCGCGACCCCGCGACCGTCGTCTTCGGACAAACGTTACGTGACGCCTCGCTGAACGACTCGGATGCCTTTGCCCTTGTATTGGACACGTACCTCGACCGCCAAAACGGATTTGTCTTTGCGACGACGCCTGCCGGAATCGAGTACGATGGCCAGGTCAGCAACGAGGGTCAGGGAGGCGGGGGTGGAGGAGGACGCCAGCAGAGAGGGGCCAGCGCGGGCTTCAATCTGAACTGGGACGGGAGCTGGGAGGTCGCAACAACGTCGGACGACCAAGGGTGGTACGCCGAGATGCGGATCCCGTTTTCCACCCTGCGCTACGGACAGGGAGGCGAACAGACCTGGGGACTCAACTTCGAGCGCAGCATCCGGAGGAACAACGAACAGTCGGTGTGGGCACCCCTGCCCCGCCAGTTCAACCTCCACCGTCTCTCTTTGGCCGGGAGCTTGGCACTCGAAGCGCCGACCAAGCGGATCATGACCGTGAGCCCGTACGTCCTCGGGGACGGGTTTAAGGACTACCAAGTCGCGACGCCGGACGCGGACTTCGGCACTCAGGTAGGCGGTGACGCGAAGCTGGGGATCAACCAGAGCCTGACGCTGGACCTCACCGTCAACACCGACTTCGCACAGGCGGAGGTCGACGACCAGCAGGTCAACCTGACCCGCTTCTCACTTTTCTTTCCGGAAAAGCGGACGTTCTTCCTTGAGAACGCTGGCACCTTCACAGTGGGATCCGGCCGTTCTGCCGAGCTGTTCTTTAGCCGTCGTATCGGACTCGCCGGAGGCCAAGAAGTGCCCATCCGGGCGGGTGCGAGGATCACCGGCAAGGTCGGCGACTTCCAATTGGGCGCTCTCAACATTCAGACCGGGGGCGTCACGGCTTTCGATATTGATACCGGCCTCGAAGAACAGGTGGCGCCGTCCAACAACTTCAGCGTCCTGCGCACGTATCGGGAGCTCGGAAATCGAACCCGGCTCGGCGGCATCTTCGTATCGCGCCTCAACACCAACTCCACCGACGACTACAACCTGACCTACGGCTTGGACGGGAGACTCGGGATTGGGCAGGACCTCACCTTGGACGGCTGGGCCGGACTTACCACCACTCCAGTCGCGGATGGGGAGGTAGACACCGGCACCGGTTTCAACGGCGGCGAGTACGGCTTCAGCGGTGGCGCACGGTACGTCACACGTGACTGGCAGGTATCCGCCGGCTTCCGACAAATCGGCGATGCATTCAACCCAGAGGTCGGTTTCCTCAATCGACGCGAATACCGGCAGGTGAACACACGGATACTCCGGCACATCCGGATGGAGGGCGTCCCGTGGTTCCGAGAATTCCGTCCCCACATCTCCTACAACCAGTTCTTCTCGCTCGACGGCTTCAGTGAGTCCTACCTGGTCCACGTCGACAGCCACTTCGCTTTTGAAAACGGAGCGTTCTTTCAACTCCCCGGATTCAACTTCACGGGCGAGGGCCTCGAAGAGCCCTTCGAAATCCGAGAAGGGATTGTCATCCCACCGGGGAGCTACAACAACTACGACTGGGAATTCCGCGCAAACACCGATCGGAGTGCACCCCTCTCGGCGTCGGGTGGTTGGAGTTGGGGTGGATTCTTCTCGGGGACCCGATTCGGGCCCCAGTTGACCGTGGACTACCGCTTTCAAGACCGGTTCGCGGTCTCGGCGAGGGCGAACTACTTCGATGTCCGCCTGGACGAGGGCAGCTTTACCACAGCCGTCTACGCGCTGAACGGATCGTACTCGTTCACACCTCGCCTCTATCTGCAGACGAGCCTCCAATACAACGACGACACTGAGGACCTCGGCACGAATATCCGACTCGGTTGGCTGGACACTGCTGGCACGGGACTCTTCATCGTGTTCAACGATTCGGAGCACTTCGGCCGGTTCGAACGCACCAACTTCATGCGCGGCCCTCGCCAACGTCAGTTTGTCATCAAGTACAGCCGGGTATTTGACCTCACGCGCGAGTAAGCGCAGGCAGCCCTCCCAGCGGCGCGCTCCCGTTTGTAGGTTCTAAGGTGGACTGCCGCGCGTCGGGCGCGACTTGTCTCGGAATCCCAGAAAAGAAGGACGCTCCATGTCCCAAGTGATCGATCCCTTCGGCGCTCTGACCGAAGTCGACCTCAAAGAAGGCTCTACTTCCTTTTATTCGCTAAAGCGACTGGCGGAAGCCGGGGTAGCGGATCTGGACCGCCTTCCCTACTCGATTCGCATCTTGCTCGAGAACGTGCTCCGGCACTCCGCCAAAGGGTACGTGTCCGAGGACGACGTGGCCGCGGTAGCCAAGTGGAGCCCGACAAATTCAGGCGCGGACTTCCCATTCATGCCCACCCGGGTTGTCCTCCAGGACTTCACGGGGGTGCCCGCGGTGGTCGATCTCGCGTCCATGCGGGACGGCTTGAAGGCCATGGGCGGCGATCCTAAACGCATCAATCCGGTAGTCCCTGCCGACCTCGTCATTGACCATTCCGTCCAGGTCGACTTCGCCGGCGCGGCCTCAGCCTACCGGAAGAACGTCGAACGGGAGATGGAGCGAAACAAAGAGCGCTACCAGCTACTGAAGTGGGCTCAGGGTGCGT
Source organism: Phascolosoma agassizii (assembly GCA_035593235.1). NCBI lineage: Eukaryota > Metazoa > Annelida > Sipuncula > Phascolosomatiformes > Phascolosomatidae > Phascolosoma > Phascolosoma agassizii. Next base: position 14,030 of record JAVJHY011523811.1, on the reverse strand, counting down.
TCGAAAACTTCAGCGTCGTGCCTCCAGGCACCGGCATTGTCCATCAGGTCAACCTCGAATACCTGGCCTCGGTGGTTCACAACCGCGAAGAGGGCGGCCGCCGGATTGCGTATCCCGACACGCTGGTCGGCACCGACTCACACACGACGATGATCAACGGTTTGGGCGTCGTGGGCTGGGGCGTTGGAGGCATTGAGGCCGAGGCCGTTTTGTTAGGCCAACCCTACTACATGCTCCTCCCCGAAGTTGTGGGTGTGAAGCTCACGGGGAGCCTGCCCGAGGGGGCAACCGCGACGGATCTCGTCCTCGAGGTGACCCAGACCCTTCGCAGCCACGGCGTGGTCGGGCGCTTCGTCGAATACTTCGGACCGGGCATGTCGACCCTCGCGTTGGCCGACCGAGCCACGATCGCAAACATGTCGCCTGAGTACGGCGCGACGATTGGGTTCTTCCCGGTAGACATAGAGACCCTGCGCTACCTCGAAAACACCGGACGCACCCCGGAGCTCGTCGAGCGGGTCGAGCGCATCTCCAAAGAACAGGGCCTCTTCCACACGGCCGACTCGCCCGATCCTGAGTACACAAACACGGTAAGCATCGACCTCTCGAACATCGTGCCCAGTGTCGCGGGACCAAAGCGCCCGCAAGACAAGATCACGCTGACCGACCTGCGCCCCTCGTTTGGGAAAGACCTCCCGAACCTGTTGCCGCAGGGCTTTTCGCTTGATGAAAGCTCGGGCGGCGGCACCGCGGTAGCCACGGACCAACGCCGCGAAGTCGAGATCGAAATCGATGGTAAGACAATGGAGATCGGAGACGGCTCGGTTGTCGTGGCCGCGATCACGAGCTGTACGAACACATCGAATCCTTCCGTCATGATTGGGGCCGCTTTAGTTGCGCGGAACGCAACAGCGCGCGGGTTGGAAGTGAAGCCGTGGGTCAAGACGAGCATGGCCCCAGGATCGAAGGTTGTCTCCGACTACTTGGACGCCTCCGGCCTCATGCCCCACTTGGACACGTTGGGCTTTCAGGTTGTCGGATACGGCTGTACAACATGCATCGGGAACTCGGGGCCTCTACCCGTGCCCATCGCGGAGGCGATCGAGGAGCACGGGCTCGTCGTGTCCTCCGCACTCAGCGGCAACCGGAACTACGAGGCTCGAATCCACACGCTCATTCGAGCGAACTACCTGATGTCGCCGATGCTTGTGGTTGCGTTCGCGCTCGCTGGCCGGATCGACATCGACCTGTACAACGAGCCGCTTGGGCACGACAAAGACGGGAAGCCCGTCTTCCTGTCCGACCTCTGGCCGTCGGCTGAAGAGATCCGGGACACGGTTACGAGCTCGTTGAAGCCCGAGATGTACCGCGATCGGTACGCCGAGGTGTTCGATGGCACCGAGGAGTGGCAGGCGCTCGAGGTCCCCGACGACGGAGACCTCTACGGCTGGGAAGCGGCGTCGACCTACATCAAGAACCCTCCCTTCTTTCAAGGCATGGGAATGGAGGTACCGGCGCTGGCCGACGTGCACGGTGCACGGGTGCTCGCGGTCGTAGGCGATACAACCACCACGGACCACATCTCGCCTGCCGGCGCCATCGAAAAAGACGGCCCGGCCGGTAAATACCTGATCGAGAACGGAGTCCCGCAGCGTCAGTTCAATACGTTCGGCTCCCGACGCGGCAACCACGAAGTGATGATGCGCGGCACGTTTGCGAACGTGCGGATCAAGAACCAATTGCTGGACGGTCGCGAAGGGGGGTACACACGGCACTTCCCCGGCGGTGAGGAAACGTCCATCTACGACGCCTCCATGCGCTATCAAGCAGACGGCACGCCTCTGGTGATCCTAGCCGGCACCGAATACGGAACCGGGAGCTCACGGGATTGGGCTGCTAAGGGCACCTTGCTGCTCGGCGTTAAGGCCGTGTTGGCGAGTTCGTACGAGCGCATCCACCGGAGCAACTTGGTGGGGATGGGTGTCCTCCCCTTGGAATTCCCCGGCGGAAAGAGCGCCAAAGCCATGGGCTTGTCGGGTCAGGAGATCTTCGATATCACGGGGATCGCCGACGGCCTGGAGCCCGGCGGATCCGTGAAAGTCACGGCGAAGTCGGAGGACGGGACGGTCGTCGCGGAATTCGACGCGACGGTGAGGCTGGATTCCGACGTGGACGTTTCGTACTACCAGAATGGCGGGATCCTGCACACGGTGCTGCGCAACATGGCCACGGGTCAGATGTAACTGGATGCGATGTAGCGTGGATCAGATCTAGCCTGAAGCGGTTACGCGACTAGTTCACGCCGAGCGGGTCACCGGCGAGTTGGCTGGCCAACTCACACGAATAAAAGGCACGCTGCAGGCTGCGACGCGCGTCGAGTTCCCGCAGGGACTCACCCGCGCCGTTCCGCAGTCGGTCAGCCCTACGCACCTGAGCCACCCAGGCAGGGTCGCGTTTTGTCCGGGGATGGCGGGCTTCTGCCACGTCGGCCTCCGAGATCCGGGCGTCGACGCAGGCGAGTAGCGTGATCACCCATTCATTCCACGGCACCTGGTCGAGGACATCGCGAGCTTCGGCCGCGGCGGCCTCCCGAGCCAAGCCGGTTGCCCCGTCCACGCGCGCACGAGCAGCGGATGCCATCTCGACGGCCTCGCGTACAACTTCCGTCCAATGAGGCTCCAGAGCGCGGGCGTACTGGAGTTCCTTGTCCACGGTGCGAACCCAATACTCGATGGCGGCATCGTCGGACAGAGGGCCAGTAGTCACCGGGGGGTCACCCGCACGCAGAAGAGTGGAAAGCGCGAGAGGGGCCCCTTCACCTGATAGGAGATCTGCTCCGTCCGAATCTGTTTCGTCACAACCAGATACGGCAACCGCCAGGCCCATGACAAAGGGGACGATGTACGTGCTGACTTTTGCCGTCGTTTTCATCAAATCACCGAACAATTGCGCCTTGGACACCTGGGATTAAGCCCAAACGTAGCCTGTCAGTACCACCCCGGTCCAAGGTCAGGTTCCGTGCCACGATTTGCCTGGTCGCTCGCGCCGACCTCGCGTAAGATCACGCCTGAACTGCGTTCCCCATATTCCGGTCCATCCCAAGATGATGAAACGATTCCTGTTGCTCCCGGCCCTTCTCGTCGTTGGGTGTACCCTCCCCGACGGATCAACGAGCGAAGTGGCGACGTGGGAAGCGCGCGCCGAGCGGGTCACCATTATTCGCGACGACTGGGGCATTCCCCACGTCTATGCCGACACCGACGCCGACGTGGCGTTCGGGCTGTTGTACGCCCAAGCCGAAGACGACTTCAACCGCATTGAGCTGAACTACCTCAACGCGATCGGTCGCCTAGCCGAGGCCGAGGGCGAAGACGAGATCTGGCGCGACCTGCGGATGAAGCTGTTCATCGACCCGGTTGAGATGCAGCAACTCTACTCAGAGAGTCCCGCGTGGCTGCAGGAGCTGATGGTCGGGTTCGCGGACGGGCTGAACTACTACCTCCATACGCACCCCGACGTCACGCCGCGGGTGATTGACCGCTTTGAGCCGTGGATGGCGCTGACGTTTACTGAAGGCAGCATTGGGGGAGACATCGAGCGCATCTCGATGCGTGAGCTGGAGCGGTTCTACGGCGATGGTGGCCCGCTGCGTACGGCCGCGGCCGACCCCGACGTGTTGGCGGAGCCTTCGGGATCAAACGGATTCGCAATCGCTCCTTCGAACACACAGGACGGCAACGCGCTGCTGCTGATTAACCCGCATACCTCCTTTTACTTCAGGGCCGAGGCTCATGGCGTGAGTCAGGAGGGGTTGAACGCCTACGGCGCGATCACGTGGGGCCAGTTCTTCATCTACCAGGGGTTCAACGAGCGGACGGGTTGGATGCACACGTCCAGCGGGGCCGATGCAATCGACGAGTTCGCAGAAGTGATCACCGAGACGAACGAGGGATTCGTCTACCAGTACGGCGACGAACAACGGCCGGTCACCCAGCGGACCATAACTGTACCCTACGTCGACGGCGGCGTCATGGCCGAGCGGGAGTTCACGGCCTACTACACGCACCGCGGACCGATCGTCCGAGCTGCAGATGGAACCTGGATCAGCGTGGGGCTCATGCAGGAGCCGGTGAAGGCGCTCACCCAGTCGTACATGCGCACGAAGGCGGCCGACTACGCCGACTTCCGCGAGACGATGGAGCTGCACACGAATTCTTCGAACAACACGGTGTACGCCGATGCCGACGGAGCCATCGCCTACTTCCACGCCAACTTCATCCCGAAGCGGGATCCGAGCTTTGATTGGAGCCAGCCGGTGGATGGCAGCAATCCAGCGACGGAGTGGCAGGGCCTGCACACAGTGGACGAAACCGTCGGGGTGTTAAACCCGGCAAACGGGTGGATTCAGAACACGAACAACTGGCCGTTCTCGGCTGCAGCGGAGTTCAGCCCCCGGCAGGAGGACTTTCCGGTGTACATGGCAACCAACGGCGAAAACCCTCGCGGAATCCACGCGATTCGCGTGCTGGAGGACAAAACCGACTTCACACTCGAGACGTTGCTCGATGCCGCGTACGACAGCTACCTGCCGGCGTTTGAACCGCTGATTCCGAGTTTGCTCCGGGCGTATGACCGGTTGGCCGGTGCCAGCCCGCTCAAAGCTGAGCTCGCGGAGCCGATTGCTGTGTTACGGGATTGGGACCTGCGGTTTGGGATCGAGTCGGTGGCGACCGCCGTCGCCGTGTTCTGGGGGGACGAGCTCTGGACGCAGGTGTCGGACGATGCGCGTGCGGCTGGGGTGTCTACTTACGAAGCCATGGAAGGTGCACCGGCTGCCGAGAAGCTTGAGGCGTTGGCCACGGCCGTTGGGAAGCTCACCGAGGACTTTGGCCGGTGGGATACACCGTGGGGTGAGATCAATCGCTTCCAACGGCTGACGGGTGATGTCGTGCAGCCCTTTGACGACGCGGGTCCGAGTTTTCCGGTCGGGTTTACATCATCGCGGTGGGGGTCACTCGCTGCATATGGGCAGCGGACGTTTAACGGGACCAAGCGGATTTACGGGACACGGGGGAACAGCTTTGTGGCCGTGGTGGAGTTTGGGGATCGTGTTCGGGCGAAAGCCGTGACGGCGGGGGGGCAGAGTGGGGACCCGACCTCACCCCATTTTGCGGATCAGATCGAGCGGTACAGTACTGGGGATTTGCGGGATGTGTACTTCTACCGGGACGACCTCTCAGGGGTCGCGGAGGAGGAGTATCGGCCTGGGAAGAGATAGGGGGTTGGGGGCGCCGAGGGCTGGGCGGTTGGGGGGGGAGTAGCCGTCTCGGGAAGGGGCCCTGTAGACTGCAGTTCAAATGTAGTTAGCTAGCATCTTGAGGTGTGTCATGTCCCCACCCCTACTGATCGGCCTAGTCATCGGCGCTGGTTCAGGAGTTGGCAGTCCAGATACGATCTGGTTTGCTGCCGAGAGTCTGCGCGACCTAACGGGCGACGGTGGCCTGGAGACTTTAAGCGTCCGCGGCGAAGATCGGGCAGATGGCAGATCCGTGATCGTCTTGGAAATTCGTAACTCCCGCGAGGGCGCCCAACAGGTTGGCGCCCCGGCCGGGCTAGAACACCCACCTCATGCCCAAGGTTGGCAGGCGAGGCAGCTGTTCTTCACCGCTGTCGCGTGTCGCGGAAAGAACACCCCCGCGCTCCTGCAAGAACCACTGGTAGCCCCGCAGGTTTGTGCGATCGTAGAAGTTGAACACGTCCAGAAAGACTTCGAGCGAGCTGCGTTCGAACTGGAAGCTGCGCGCCGCCCGTAGATCCAGACGATGATACGCAGGCAGCCGCTCGGCATTGAGCGGACCAAAGCCGCGTTGCAGTATGTCGATAGTCTCCGTGCCGTCCTCCGAGGTAGCCGGAACCACATCGAGGATCTGTGCAGTAAACGGCCATCCCGTGTGGTATTGCCACGACCCGCTCAACTGCCAATCCGTGCCCAACGGAAGCGCCCAGCGAAAATTGACAGCATGGGTTTGGTCCAAAGTCCGCGGTGCCCACCTTCCGTCAACGCGGTCTTCCGCTTGCGACAGCGCATAGCTGAGTGACCACGACGGACCCGCCGTCCCGTCCCTTGTCAGGATCGCTTCGAGTCCCCGGGCCCGACTCTCGTCGGGGACAGTTTCCCTGCGATCGGACTCCACTTCAAAGAGCGGATTCACCTCGCGCGAGAGATTCACCCAATACGGCCTGGGGTCGTCAATGCTCTTGGAGTACGCATCGAGCCGCACAGTCATCCCTCCGGCCAGCTCTCGTTCCAACCCAATAGCTACCTGGTCAACGCGCTCCGGGTGACTGAAAGTCACGTCACCATCGACCACGTCTAGCTCGTGGAGCCCTTGAGATTGGTAATACCGGCCGACGCTCGCCCGAAGATTGGCCAAACTGCCCAACTCCAAGCGGGTTAGGAGTCGAGGGGCTAGTCCTTCGGTGTCCAAGTAGCTCCACCGGTCGTAACGGAGTCCCGCCTCCCAGCTAAACGAATCGAACGGCCTCCCGCGCAATGCGAGGTACGCGCTCAGCTCTGAGCCGTCCGGTCCAGCCGCGACGAGTAAAGAGTCATCCCTCAGCATCACTTGGTTCGACGCATCAAGGGCAAATCGGGTCTGGTTGTTGCGGTAGTTGTACGTGCCCTCATTCCAACGGGCCTCGGCGCCAACCTTGAGGAGATAGTCGGCACTCACGTCGGCTTGCCAGTCCTGGCGGAAGGCCAAGAAGGTGAAGTCGGCAACGTCCGAAACGGTCGCTGACAACGGGGTGAACGTTCCACGGTTCGGATTCACGGCTGTGCCCCGACGATCCCGAGACAACCCTCCGCCTGACACGATGGTCGAGGCTCTAAGCCTGTCCCCGAAGGAAGCATCCCAGGTAAGCCAGGCGTACCCGTTCGACCAGTCACTGTCGATTCGTGATCCGCTCTCGTCGTCTGTCCAACCCATCTGGTCCCCTGCGAGCAACACTTCGGCGGCGACCAAATGGTTGTCGTTCACCAAGTACTGCACACGGCCCAACGCGTCCCAATATCTCGGATCGATGTCGTCGTCCACGCCCGACACACTCAAGATGTACTCGAGGAAGCCGCGGCGAAGTGACGTCAGCCACTGACCCCGGCCATCACCAAAGTTGCCCTGGCTGCTCAACGAGACGTTACTCAGACTCAGCCCTACCGTTGTCCGCGTCCCTTCACTCGGCGCAGAACGCGTTCGCATATCAAACACTCCAGCCGTTTTGTCGCCGAATTCTACTGGGAAGCCACCGGTAATGAGGTTGACGCCGCCCAAGGTCTGTACGTCAACGATGCCGAGGGCACCGTCCAAATCACGAAGATGGTAGGGCTCAAAGAGTTCGACCCCATCCAGTCGAACCAAAAGGTCGCGATCCGTGCTTCCTCGGATGTTCAATCGGGCCGAGATGTCGTCGCTTGAGACTCCTGGCATTCGCTTTAGCGTCCTAAACACGTCATCCCCGATCTGCGGGGTGGCTTCGATCTCGCTCCGTGACAACGCGATTCCGGTCGAGGCGGGACTGGCATCGAGAATCCCATAGCTGCCGGGGGTAATAACCAGCTCTGAAAGGGGAATCGGAGCTTGAGCCAATGCAGCGAGCACGGAATCTACGGCACCGTTTTGGACGTCTACCCCAAACGTCCGGGTCTCGTAACCGAATGCAGAGACCTGAACCTCACGCCTCCCCGTCGCGACCCCTTCGACCTCGAAGCTTCCGTCTCTTGCTGACAGGGTCCCCAGGTCAGTGCCGACGATGCGAATTTCGGCAGAAGAGATCCCCCGACCCGTAACCGCGTCGGTAACCCGGCCCTCAACCGAAGCAACTCCGGCTGTGCGACCAATGAGAACTTGGTTCCGGGTGGCCCGGATGCTCAGGTTGGTCCCTTCGAGCAAGGTCCTCAAGGCCTGGCCCACCGACACGTTGCCACAGTCGCACCGTACCACTTGGTCGACGGGCACGACGTCGGGGCTGAATCCGATAGCCACTCCGGCGGTCCGCTGCAATGCCTCGAGCGCCTGAGCCAGCGTGACGTCTTCAACCTCAAGACGGGCGGCGCGTCCCAGAAGGGCACCGCCAGACGCTTGGCCTTGAAGTTCGCCCGCTCCCCCCGCAATCGCTCCAAGCGTGCACAGCCAAACGATCGGCCTGAATCCCGCTTTGAATCCTGTGTGCAATCCTCTCATCATCCCCACCTCATCCCCCCATATCGGATTCACATCCCACAATTGAACCGCGAGCGATCATCGTCCGATCGCTACGGCGGAATCTCCCACGACGCATGTTGCCCCAGCGATCATGCAGATCGCGTTCACCACATCTTCGATGGGTTCTTCGTCGAACCAGGCGGTCACCCTGCGACTGGCGAGCGTCGAGTCGAGCTGCACAGGGTAGTCAAAATGCCGCTCGAGTTCGGACGCTACTGACGCCAGGGGTGTGGCCTGAAAGACCAACAAACCATTGGGCCACTCTAGCAACGACCAAACGTCGGCATGGTCGGTGACCTGTGGGGCGGACAACCGTGTCAGATGTACAACCTGACCCGGTGCGACTTGTACTGACCCGTGCGCATTCTCGACCGACACGCGCCCTTCGACAACGACGACCCGGGCCCCATCCACTTCTGTGCTCACTTCGAATCGAGTGCCGTGCACCGTCACCGCGCCCTGGTCCGTTCGGACAACAAACGGAGTGGTTCCTTCGGCCACCGCGAAGAAGGCACGTCCGTCCAATACCACTTCTCGACGATCCATTGCATTTGGAAACTCGATACGGCTGGCCCGCGCCAACCGCACGGTACTGCCATCTGAGAGCGTCAATGAACTCTGACCCGCGGCAAGCGCGGTCGAGCCCACTGGAGCGAGGAGGCCGACGCCCGGATCACCGGCACGTCGGCCGAGCCCCAGGAAGGCGAGCACCACCACCGCCGCCGCCGCCACACCATAGCCAACCCAAGGAGAGCGCATAAACGCACGCCGACTGTCGCGCGCTCCGCTCTTCCTCCGTCGATCCTCCGCACTGCTCCTGAGCTCCGCCCCACGAGGTGGGGCCGCCACCGTTTCCGCCCGTGCAGTCAGCTCCCAAACCTGAGCCAACTCGCTGAATTCTCGTGCGTTTGCCTCACTCTCGGCGCACCAACGTTCAACTTGGCGTGCTTCGATTTCGCTGGCTTCGCCTCGCAAGACGCGCAGAATCCGATCATCCATCGCTGTTCTTCGCCTCCGAAGCGGAGTGATCCTGCTCGATCAAGTCGTACAGTTCCGCCCGTAGGTCGCGCAGGGCCAGGCTGAGATGATTCGCGACGGTCTGCGCCGACAGCCCCAGCGAATCGGCTACCTCGGCGTAGGTGAGGCCTGCGTAGCGCACCATTTCAAACACCTCACGGCGACGGTCGGGCAACTGCGCGACCGCTTTGGCTACGCGAGCCGCCATCTCGGACGTCGCGGCGAGCTGCTCGGGAGTCGCCGACGCGTCAGCCATAGCTGGGTTCGTCGACGCAGCGTGACGCTCACGCACTCGAGTGCGTCGTTGATAATCGGTCGCCACGTTCCGGCCAATCCGGAATGCAAGCGCCGTGGCCGAGGCACCCTCCCATTGTTCTCTGCGTTCCCAAATTCGAACGAGGGCCTCTTGGGCCGCGTCCTCGGCCGCGTCACGTGAACCGAGTCGAAAACCGAGGTGGTCACACAACGGGGCCCAGACCTGATCGACGAGTTCATCGAACGCTCGACTGTCTCCCTGTCGAATTCGTTCGAGAATCAAGTCACCCCCAATGTTCGTTCGTGCGTGATCGTGCCAGTCGCGCCCGGCGTCTTCCCGGCGTACACATGTAACGCGCAGGGTAGGGTCGTCCTACCAACGTCGCTGAGCTTGGACCAATTCGCCTGCGGGCGAAGGCGGTGACGGCTGGGGGGCAGAGTGGGGACCCGGCGTCGCCACAGTTTGCGGATCAGATCCAGCGGTGTAATGCGGTGTAGTACGGGCGATTCGCGGGATGTGTACTTTTACCGGGACGACGTCTCGGGGGTTGCGAACGAGGAACACCATCCGGGGCAGAGGTAGCATGCGAAGACGACGAACGTGGCTCCACCGGAACTTCGTGGTATCCGTCCTGGCGTTTGTCGTGGGCCAAGCGGTTACTCTTGTGCGTTATCCCTTTGACTCGGGCCTTAGGAATAGCACGGACCCGTTTCTGTAACGACCCGATCCTCCCAGCGTCCGCTACGAGGGCGCTGCCTATGCCCTGCTTTCGCTCGCCTTGCTAATCTGGGTATACCGAACCCCAGATGGACGCGCTCGGGTCGTAGCCGGACTCGTTGCCGGGCTCCTGATTCTTTCCTTTCTGGTTGATCTTGCAGCCCTCGGTTTTAATGGGCTCGTGTGGCTCGACTTCGTGATTGGGTATGCCGTAGTCTCTCACCTGGCGTTCAGTCTCGTCAGTGGACCAATCAAGATTAATGACGTGCCTTACTCCGAGCATAACTTTTCGTAACGTCCCCTTCTCAGTTACCTGGGCGTGCTGAAGTAACTGCATTTCTGCCTCCCCGCGGCGTATATACAGTGGGAGTTTAGGGGGACTAAGCAGATTCACGGGACGGGCAGCGACAGCCTCGTGGCCGTGGTTGAGTTTACCGGAACGACCTCGCGGGGGTTACGGAGGAGGAGTCGTCGTACAGCGTACCGAATGTCGCCTAGACGTCGGGCCCTAGGAGGACATAGCAGAGGACCACGGCCGCACCCGCTAGACAGGCGGTCGCCCACTTGTGATTCAGGACCGCACCCCGTCTACGGCGCTCGATCCGAGATGATCACCGGCAAGCGACTCCTACGCAGAAGTTCGTTGAGCGCGTCACCGCCGATCCGCATCCCGCGCCGCTTTGAACTCATTCCCCTCCCGCCAATTCGGCCACTCCTGCGAATTCACCAACCCAAACCCGACCGCGTAAAGCAGGCGCAAATCCGCCACCGCCCCGCCAAAGGTCCACGACTCATCAAACTCATCCGATGGCTTGTGGTATCGGTTAGCCACATAGTCCTCGCGCTGCTCAAGCCCCCACTCCGAGCCGTGTTCGACGTTGTCGATTCCGCCCTCAGTGTACAGCGACGGAATACCAACCTTGGAGAACGGGAAGTGGTCCGACCGGTAGAAGTACCCCTTCTCCGGCTCCAGGTCGGGGACCAGCGTTCGACCCGCCGCAGCTACCAGCGAAGCGAGGCGGTCGTCCAATTCTGAGTTCCCAAACCCGATTACCGTGATGTCGTGTGTGGGTCCGGTAACGAGCATCCCGTCCATGTTGATCGCAGCGACGGTCTGATTGGTGGGAACGACGGGGTTGTTCGCGTAGTGCTCCGAACCCAACAGCCCCTGCTCTTCCGCTGTCACGGCAAGAAACAACAGCGAACGCTCCGGTGCCTGCCCGGACCCGGAAAACGCACGAGCCATTGAGACCAACCCGGCTGTGCCGCTGGCGTTGTCGAAGGCGCCGTTGAAGATGGGATCCTCCATCTGATCTGCACTCGTCCCGAAGTGATCCCAGTGCGCCATGTACACAACGTACTCGTCTGGGCGTGTGGCCCCGGACAGCATTCCGACCACGTTCTTCGATGCCGAGCGTTCAATCGCGTTTTGGAAGCCGACCGAAGCCGTCGAAGACAATGGCACCGCAGCAAATCCGGGTTGCGCGGCGGCCTCAGCCAAATCCACAAAGTTCTGCCCCGCTCCTGTGAAGATCGCGTCAGCAGCATCCCCAGTGATCCATCCCTCGACCTGGACCCGGCCCATGTTGTCATCCGCTGCCGCCAGTCCAAACTGCGGCCCGGTCCAACTTCCGGTCACCACTTCCCAGGGATACCCCGCCGGACCCGTCTCGTGAACGATGAGTGCGGCCGCCGCGCCCTGCCGTGCAGCCTCTTCGTATTTGTAGGTCCAACGGCCGTAGTACGTCATCGCGTTCCCGTTGAACACTGATTCGTCCTGAGTGGCGTATCCGGGATCGTTTACCAGGATCACGACCGTCTTGCCCGCCGCATCGATGCCGGCGTAGTCGTCCCAACCGTACTCTGGGGCCACGATGCCGTAGCCGACGAACACCATGTCGGAGGCCTCTACGCTCACCTCGGGAACGACCTGCTTCGTCCAGGCCACGTAGTCGTCGGCCCAGCCAAAGGACTCAGGCCCGGCAGGCGTCTGCACCGACAGGGTCGGGGTCCCATCGACGGTGATGGCAACCAACGGCACATCCTGAGTCCAGCTCCCGTTGTTGCCAGGCTGCAAGCCCACCGCCTCGAACTGCTCGGACAGGTACGCGACCGTTTTCACCTCACCGGGCGAGGAGGGGCCACGACCCTCGAACTCGTCTGACGAAAGCGTGCGAGTGACCGTTCGCAGGTCCTCTGCTGTAATGAGGTCGGCGCCTGGAAGGGAGTCACCATCGGTCATATCGAGGGCGGGCCCGCATCCGGCGAGAGCGAGCATTACGCAAAGCTGGGCTGATCTGGGCATCGAACGCTTGGGTTGTTGGCGAGACTTGAGTTGTCGGCGGATTTGGGTTGTCGGCGGTTTTGGTTCTCCTCAACAGGGGGGGCCACCCTTCGCTGGGGCAAGATCCTCCCGCGCAGCGCTCTACAAGTCGGCCCCGACCGTTGACCCTTAACCCCGGCTTCGGGTAGCTTTCCACGACACCCGTTCGGACGTCCGTTCGAAAGATGCGATCCGAACGAATACCAAGGAATTCTCTCGCATTATCGGAGCGTGGCTTGCCCCCACGGTCGACCTACGACGAGAAGCTTTCTCGCATCCTCAACGCATCGGCCCAGGTGTTCGCCCAGAAGGGCTTCCACCGCGCCAGTATTCGGGATATTTCGGCTGAGACTGGCATTAGCCTCTCCGGACTCTACTACTACTTCGCGAGCAAGGACGAGCTGCTTTTCCTCATCCAATCCAACGCTTTCGAGACACTCCTCGAGCGCGGCGTGGCGGCGGCAGCGGAGCACTCCGAGGACCCAGCAGCTGCCCTGCAGGCTTTGGTGCGTACACATCTCGGGTACTTCGCAGCGAACGTGTCGGAGATGAAGGTGTTGTCTCATGAGGCGGATTCACTCACCGGCGAGTTTGCCGAACGTGTCCGCGAACTCAAACGCAGGTACGTCGCTGTCGTGCGAGAACAGCTGGTTCCCCTGTTGCCCACCAGGGAGCATATCGATCTTCGTGTAGCAACCTTTGCGCTTTTCGGGCAAATGAACTGGATTTACAACTGGTACCGTCCCGGCCGAGACCCCGATCCCGAGGCTCTCGCCGATCAACTCGTCCACGGATTCCTCCATGGAATCCGCGCTCCCATGGGTGAACCGGCCAAAGCCGGAACGCCTGGTGTATAATGAACCACGACCTTCACGAACCAAGGAATACACTGAATGACTGACAAGACGCTTGTGCACTACGAAACTGTCGACGGCGTGGCCGTAATCACGCTCGACGACGCCCCCGCCAACACCTACACGCACGAGATGATGCGTCAGTTGGATGAGGCCATCCTAAAGGCTCGGTTCGACGACGACGCGTATGTGATTATGCTCACGGGCCAGGGCGAGAAGTTCTTCAGCGCCGGGGCCAACATCCAGATGCTCACCGAGGTCACCTCGGGCTTCAAGTACTGCTTCTGCCTGCATGCCAACGAGACGCTCAGTCGCTTGGAGCAGACGCCCAAGCTCACGATCTCCGCACTCAACGGGCACACCGTAGGTGGCGGCCTAGAGATCGCGATGGCCACAGACCTCCGGATCGCTCGCAAGGGCGCCGGCAAGGTGGGTCTGCCCGAGATCACGCTCGGCGTGCTGCCGGGGACGGGTGGGACGCAGCGGTTGGGACGTCTCGTTGGAAAACCCAAGGCCATCGAACTGATGATCACCGGCGAAATGTTCGACTTCGATCGTGCAGAACAACTCGGCCTCGTCAACCAAGTATGGGAGACGGAGAC